>MDKI01040427.1:0-78990 GCA_005239505.1 Nicotiana paniculata | reverse complement strand
TTTTCTTCTTTAGAAGTCTTCTTTCGCAAATGTCATAAATAATTGAAAAGTTGAAGCCCAAAATTATTTTCGCTTTTTTTTTTTCATCAAGTTCGCTTTTGGAAACTATAAAGAAAACTCGGGAATAATTAAAATATTTCCTTTGTAGAAGTCTTTTTTTTAAAAAAAAAAGAGAAGAAGAAAACAAATCCAATCAAAATTCAGTAAAAAATATATATTTTTCTAAACATTTTCAGAATTCCTTTTCTTCTCTAAAAATAAAAATAAAAAATCCAAAAAGATATTCTCTTTCTTCTACAGAAGTCTTTCTTCCAAAAATTCTAAAAAAATAAAATCAGAAACAACAATCCAAAAATATTTTCTTTTTCTTTAGAAGTTTTTATTTCAAAAATTAAAATTAAAATGAAATTCAAAAAAAACAAGAAAAACGAAATCAAAATCCAAAATACAGGTTTCCTCTATCGTGAAGTATTTTTCCAAAAAAAAAATCAAAAGAAATTAAAGAAAAGAAAAGTCAAATCCCAAAAAATATTTCTTTGCTTTTTAGAAATCTTTCTTTCAAGCATTTCAATCAAAACATCAAGAAAAAAAAGAAAAAAAACTAAAAATATTTTGTTTCTCCTTTTAAAGCATTTCCCTCAAAAATTCAAAAAAAAAAAAATATGCCTGAGTTTTATAAAAGAAAAAACAAAGTTAGCTTATTTGCTCCATTCTCAATCTTCCCGAACTACGCAAGATCTGATTCATGCAGCGTCATGATACGTAGGCAATCCCCATCGGATTCGATCATAGCCATAAATAAATTGAGTGAAAAGTAAATAAAGAAGAAAAATAATAAAAAAATGAGAAAAGAGTTAAAAGCAATGAAAAGAAAGAGAAGAAAGAAAAGAGTGACAGAAATAACAAAGAAAAAGAAAGAAAATAACAAAAAGAAATCGAGATATGAAAAAAATAGGAAGGAGAGATAAAATGGAAAGGGACATTTAAAGGCCGGGATGAAACATGCAACCATTCAAACACATGGTAGAAGCTTTTAACTGTTAGGTGCATTGCATCCGAACATGCAATTTCCTATATGTTGAATGTCTCAAAACTAACAAGGTTGTTTGGTGTGTAAATTAGCCAGGTTTTGGTGGTTGGTTTTCTGGGTTGTCTAGCCTCTCATCCTTCACAAGATTCAAGGGCACAGATGGCCTTCGCAAGCGATCTACCAATCATTGGTCCCGTGGATGGCCTGACATTGGCTATTCTGCAACCAAAATCAGCAACTGCTGAAGAAAATAAAATGTTGCGTCGCCGCATGTTGGAAATGTGGGACGCATGGTCTAACGGTAGGGAACCGCCAAGTGTAATCCCTGGTTTTCCTGAGATGATTCCCAGTTCAGATGGGCTTTCCAACATCCTTGTGCCCAACCCACTCATCCCATGTGGGCACCCTCTAATGCCGTGTAATGGCCCCAGAATGCCTTCTGTGGATCACCCCCAGGCGCCGGATTCAAGGGCACCGCCAATATTCGTTGTACCACCAATCTCCACTACGGCACATCCAACAATGCCCAAGCCAAACTCTTACCCTCAACACCCTCAATATGAGTCTCCTATGGGTCAGGAAAGAACAATGAGAAACCCCGAGCAGGAAGGAATGGCTCGGAAGATGAGAAGCTTAGAGCAAAGCTTAAAGAACATACAAGGTTTGAGTGGTCAAAAGAGCCTCTCCTACTAAAATTTATGCATGTTCCCACATGTTCACCTGCCGGTTGATTTCAAAATGCCAAAGTTTGGAAAATATGACGGGCATGGAGACCCGATAACTCACTTGAAACGATATTGTAACCAGCTGAGGGATGCTGGTGGAAAAGATTAGTAGCTAATGGCCTACTTTGGGGAAAGCCTCATCGGGATCGCTTCTGAATGGTATATGGATCAAGAAATTGTCCATTGGCATGTGTGGGACGATATAGCCCGAGACTTTGTCCGCCAGTTCCAATATAATGTGGACATTGCTCCTGACAGGAATTCTTTGTCCAATTTGAAAAAGGAAACCGCAGAAAGCTTTCGCAAATATGCTGTCAAATGGCGCGAGCAAGCCGCCCGGGTAAAGCCTCCAATGGACGAAACTGAAATGGTTACGGTCTTTCTACAGGCCTAAGAGGCGAACTACTTCCAGAACATGATGTCTGCAATGGGTAGACCGTTCGCCGAAGCTATCAAAATTGGGGAGATGGTCGAAAATGGTTTGAAAACGGGCCGAATCTTGAGTCAAGCTGCTTTTAAGGACGCATCACAGGTCGTTCAAAATGAGTCAGGGGGTTTTATGAATAGAAACAAGAGATAAGAAAGAGCCATGATGGCTTCGAGTTCGAAGGGGGGCCGCAGGGCATTCAACCAATCATATATGCTTCCTAAAGTCCCAGAACACTTACCCCTATCAAGATGATGTTGCATATGTCGTGGCACCGCATCCTTATGCTGTAATGAACAAAAAACCTTACGCACGACCACAAAATTATACCCAAAACCGAACTCCACTTCCCAGAAATGCCCATCCTTACCAAGCTCTATATAATACCCAACCAAATGTTCCCCAATACAATCCTCGCCCAAGAGAGACTTTCAAAAAGAATCAGTTCACCCCTATTGGTGAATCATACTCTAGCTTGTTCCAAAAATTGGTCAAGATAGGTCTGCTGCAGCCAATGGCCCCAAACCGGCCGAACCCCGAGTCCCCCTCGCACAAGGCTGATGCTAGATGTGAATACCACTAAGAAGTAGTGGGACATGACACTGAAGAAATTTGGACTCTTAAAAGAGCATTGGAAGATCTCATCGAGGTCCAGGCAATAGTGTTTGGGGATGAAGAAGACCCCAATATGATGAATAACCCCCTGTCTTCTCCCACTGGGCCGGTAGTCTGAATGATTTGTAAATATGAAGAATTTGATCTGGCACTGAAGGCCATTGCAGCCATTGCCGAAACAAAAGATAAGCAAAAAAAAACGGTCGCCAAGCCTGAAAGTTCCCCCATTAGATGGGAGTCTCGGTAGCCAGTCTTGCTATCCTTTCTGCGTCTGGATTATCCCAGGGTGTGATCCGGATGTTTTAATTTATTGTCTTACTTTCAGATGTAAACCCTTCTATCTTTTAAAAAAATTCATCAAAATAAAAAAAAATGAAAAAAAATCAAGTGGAATTAATATTTCATTTTCCAAGAATGTCTCTTTTCTTAATCTTGTCTCTTTCTTACTCCACTTTCAGTTCTGTTTAAATGCAGATTTCAATAACATGGCATGCTTGCGGACTTCATGCCCAGATCCTAAAACGTTGTCAGACTTCGAAATAATGAATCAAGAATCAAAATGCAAATGAAGTTATGCCAAGGAGATAAAACAATAAATCGAAACAGCCAAAGGAAAATTGGTTTAGATTGGAAAGATCCATACATTACTACAAGAGTACTGCCGAAAGAGTTTTGTACTTGGGGTACATCGAAGGAAATGTCTCTGAAACAACTGTCAACGCAGATGCAGTCAAAAGATCCTAAAATGCTGCCAGACTTCGAAATAAATGAAGTTAGGTCAAGGAAATAAAATAATGAATCAGAACAACCAAAGGAAAATTGGTTCAGAATGGAAAGGTCCATACATTACTACAAGAGTACTGCCAAAAGAGCGCGTTTGTACTTGGGATACATCGAAGAAAATGTCCCTGAAACAACTGTCAACGCAGGTGCAGTCAAAAGGTACTATGTTTGATCCTCCATATTGTATTAAATGTTCTCCGGTTGGGATGACGAAGGCTTTCACTCACGCTACCCAAAAACTATTACCCCTTTTGCCAACCCCTTTGAGCCGGTTACCTTCCTTTGATTGTCCTCTTTGGAACCTAAAAGTGTTATTGAAGAAAAAAAATAAAAAAAAAAGCAACAGAAATAGACAAAAAAAAAGAAATCAAATGAAAAAAAAAGAAAAGGAGAACAAGGAAAGCAAAAGAAAGAGAAAACAAAACAAAAATCAAAAACAAAAACAAAAGTTCCCTGAACTATGTTCGACTTGATTCCGAAAGGATACGTAGGCAGCCTCTCTCTGGGGTTCAGTCACACCAAAATAAAATTCTACATTTCCCCAAGAGTTTAAGCTGGGGAAAATGTATGTTCAACGACGTTTCCGCATAAAAGGTTCCAAAGTTGTAATTCAATACAAATTCTTTTCACCCAAACCCTGTTCAAGTCCTTCCGATCAATCGACAAAGATGTCTAAAGTTGGAGGATACAGTGTTGGATCTGGTGCAAGAAAATGAGAGAAATAAAATGAGAGAGTCTTATCGGTGAAAACCCACACAGGCACCGTGAGGCGACAGTAAGCAGAGAAATTAAAAATGAGGGTGTCTTGTTAGTGAAAACTCGCAAGGAGCACTACAAGGCGATGGTGAGAAAAGAAATGAGAGAGGTTAGTTGGTGAAAACCTGCAAAGGGCGCCACTGATCGAAAAGGATAATGGGTCACTGACATGGACACAGTCCGGGGCAAGGTTTCTCAATCTCGAGGTAATAGTTGTGATGAATTTCTGAGAGTCGGACAGTTTACACGGATCAGGCATCCAGTCCAAAAGGCATGTCATGTTCGTGGAAGTCCGCATGCACTCCGGTAAGTCCTTCCTTCCTTTCCCCGAAAGGGATACCTCTCGTTTAAATTCATTATACATTCTGTCATTTATTGTTTTTCAATCCCTTACGGTCTAACTCTATTCCTGAAATAAGACAAAGAAAGGATGGCAAGACTGATTTACAGGGTTCCCATTTGACACGGGCTAATATGCAAAAGGTACCTAGCCTCGTCAGGGGCATCAAGTCGATCTCGACTGGCCATATCGAAAAATGTTCCAAACTCAAATACCCTTGAAAGGAGAAAGTCAAATCGAAGTGTCTATGAAGGAAAATGAAGTTGAAAGGTTGAGTCCCACGTGTCTAACCATCTCGACAAAACTTGAAAGGCCAAAATACTCCAAGTGCTCTAAAGCAGAAATGGAAGGTCGATAAAAGCAAAATAAAATCGAAAAGGTTAAGTCTCACGCGACTAGCCGTTGCAGCAAATCTAAAGATCCCGAATCTTACCGACGCTCTGGAAACCCAAAAAGAAAAACAAGTGAAAGGCCTATAAAGACAAAATAAAGTGGAAATGTTGGGTCCTGCGTGACCAATCGCCATGGTAAAATCTGGAAAGCAAGGGTCCCCGGGTTTAGAAATGGAACCCAATCCCCAGCAAGCAAGCAAGCAGTTGAGATCTTCGTCAAAGGGGTAAAGATCAAGAAGTTGAAATAATCAAGGCTGCAAAACCAACCACCGTTTCAATCTAACAAATTGTTCTTTGTTTGAAAATAGGAAACACGTGTAGCTCGAAAGCAACCGTGGAAAAACAGGTGCAACCAAAAGAAATTGCGCAAGGGCTAGAAGGAGCTCTGCAACATTGACTCCAAAAAATGGAAGTTTCCTCCAAAAACTCCTTTCCCGCATGCATGAAAAGAGAATTAAAAAAAAATTAAAAATAAAAATAAAAAAAAAGAGAAAAAAGAAAAGAAAAAGAAAAAAGAAGAAGAAATGAAGTTGAAAATGATTCAAACCTAAAGTAGCATAGGGTCCTCAATCCCTAGCCAAACCTTTTCCAACCAAGGACATTCAATTCCTTAGTTAATGCCAACATAGGGTCCCACTCCCTAGCAGACACCAGCATCACCTGGTGATCTTTTCTTTTCCAGAAACTGGCGTAACCCAGTGATCTCTTCTTCCAGGCAACAACATAACTTGATGACCTTCCCAGACACATGCATAACTTGGTCATCTTTTCTGACAACAACATAACCTGTTGATCATTCCCTTTTCCGGGGAAACATCAAAACCTGTTGACCTTTCCAGATACCAACATCATCTGGTGATCTTTTCTTTTCCAGACACTGGCATAACCCATTGATATCTTCTTCCAGGCAACAACATAACCTGTTGACCTTCCCAGACACCAGCATAACCTGGTGATCTTTCCTTTTCTTGACAACAGCATAACCTGTTGATCATCTCCAGACACTGGCATAACCTAGTGATCTCCCCAGACAACAGTATAACCTGTTGACCTTACCAGACACCAGCATAACCTGGTGATCTTTCTGACAACAGTATAACCTGTTGATCACCTCCTGACAGCAGCATAACTTGTTCACCACTTTCAATAACAAAGTAGTGTAGATTTCGTTACAATAACTCACAAAATTTTCCTAGTGAAAACTAGGGCAGAAAATTTCATTTGTTTGCTTTGATTTTGCACAGGTTATAAAGGATTTGAGACAACCAAAAGAAGACGTCTCACTTCAGCATAAAAGAAAAGAAGAAAATAAAAGAGTTGAACCCCAAAGTACAAAAGCGAAAAAGATGTGGACTGCTCGAGACAGATTGAAGTCACAAGCTATGCACGTCCATTCTTGATCCGAAAAAGCTGTAGAAGAATGAACTAGCACCTGCAGCCAACAAGCATCAAGATTCAGATCAGGGTCTGCATGAAGAACCAACCAAGACTCAAGAACAAACTTCAGAAGACTCATAGATAGGAATCTTGTAACTCGTAGCTGATACGCTTAGTTAGTCTTTTCTTTTTGATTTTGATGTAATAATGGGACCGCGGACCGGAACCTTGACGGAACAGCATCTCACTCGAGTCCCTCATCCTCTCCACCCACTCCATCACTCCAAAACTTCTTGAACTACACGCGACCTGATTCCCTTATAACCCGGGATATGTAGGCTGTCCAAAACCAGGACTCCGTCACATTCTCCTTTCTTTTAGTTTTAGGTCTCTCTAAATAAGGTTCGGGTCAAAAAACTTGTCTCGTCGTTCTTTGCCTGAAAGCTCTTCGCGTTTCCATTCAAAGAGGGGCAGCTGTAGACATGTAATTTTTGACCCTCCCCAAGATTTTACACGGTATATCGTTTAAATATTTAGTTTAGGCCTAATATCACTATTTTTACTAGTTTTGACTATTTTACTTTATTTTAAGCACATAAATTGAAAATTACAAAAATAGTTCCATATTTCTCTATTTAATTCTCGTATTAAGTATTTTTAGAAAGATATTATCTTAACTCATTTTTATTTTTATATAATCTTTGAAAAATAGTTTCAACTTTAATTCTTAGTTTTATTTTAAATATAATAATTTATTAAAATAAATTAAGAATTATTTTATATTTTTCTTATAAGTATTTTAGAAGCAACTTCTTAGCCCAATTTTGTAGCCTTAGAGCCCAATTCAAACCTAGGCCCACATTTTATTTTGCCCGAATATATAACTATGCTTCTTTTTCAATCAAAGATGGACCTAATTTTGGAAACCCCTTCCCCTAAGACCAGAACGGCTGACTGCCCAAAAGAAGAGAATCATCTCCATCGTGAATAAGGCAGCAACTGACTTCACTTTCTTTTGACTACCAAATCTCTAATTTCCCATACCTTTAAACATCAGCAGCTCAAAACATCACTGAAAACACACACAAGAAAAAAAGATCCCTCCCTTAAGAAAACAGCAACGACGCACCCCCTTCCCAGCTGCTTCTTCACTCTTATTTCTCCATATCACTCACACACACACGCACAAAACACACTAAAAGAGAGGAAAAGAAGGGAAAAACAGGGACTCTGGACACGATTTTGGATAGAAATTGGTATAAGAAAGTTCTAGGGTTTTAAGAGCTCTCTTCTCGATTTTCTTTGGTATTCCAAAAATCAGAAAATCAAACAAATTTTTTTATCTTTCTGTCTCTACTTTTCAATTCTAGTTTTGATTTTAAGATGAAATTTAGTTGAAATTCAATTTTTGTTCGCCGTCGCTGCCCGAGGTTTGCCGTTCGTGGTTCGGTTCAGGGTTCTGTTCAAATTCGATTACTATTCGAGTTCTTGTTGCTATGTTTGTTGATTTGAATTTTGTTCCTGAATTCGCTTGTAGCCGCACCATTTAAAAAAATACATTACAAAAAAAAGAGTTTCATCTCAGGTTCATCCCTTTTCTCTTTTACCAGCTCATGTTAGTATTGATTTGAATATGATAAGAGACGTGGTTAATCTGCTGGGTCTTTAATGTTCCGATGAACAATTGTCGCTCGGATCATTTTGGATTTAAGTTAAATGATAAGAGTTTGGTTGATTTCATGCTTGATAATTAAGCTCAAGTGACTGATTCTTTGCTTGCATTTCCTGAAGTTTTGTTCGTTTTCTTGAAGTTTAGAATCTGCTCATTTACTGTCAATTAATTTTAATGGATTAGGTGATCATATGAAAATTGGAATATTGATATGTTAGAATGCTTTAATATTCATCAAGATAAAGCATGGGTGCTCGTGGCATTATTTTATGGGTTTGTGGTCTTACTTGTGGGATGATTAGTAAGAAGTCATGGCTCTTATCATATTTAGGTGGTCCATTAGTTTCTTTTATTATTTGTGTTCTTTTTTTTGAGCTCATATGTTCTATATGCCTATTTCATTTAGTTGGATAACATTTGTTTGGATATTTGCGTAACTGCGGGCTGGGAAAGACCGAGCTCATTAGTGATTAAATTTTTTATATGCTTTAGGGATTGAACTTGGTAAAATACATATAATGGAAAGTTAAAGAATGCAAGCATTAGGTGGACCGTTCTTTTATTTAGTCCTCATTTATTTTCTTTATTTGTCAAACACTTCCAACAACTTAGATATATCAGTGATCATGCTAATTCTCTTTAATTAAATTTTACACTTCATCCACAATTGGCTTCCATAATTCTTGGCCTTACAATGATCTCAAACCTTAGGAAAATTAGCTAACTTATAAACGTTCCTAGCTTACTCTAGACGAATTTTAAATCATCACGACCATGGGTACGACTCCCCTGGCATAATCGTGATACGTAATCTACACTTGGGTGTGGCAGCTCATGTCCCTGACTCTTACCTAAAACAATAATAAAATCACATTTTGTAATTACGGGTGCATTTCATGTGGTGCGGTCACAATGTGTCCAAAAACAGACAAGTGCACGCCATCGTGACTTGTTTTAAGATAAATCCATAATATTGAAAGCGGCTAAAGTTAAAAAGGCTAAATGCACAATAGGCTAAAATACGTAAATAATCAGATAATCTAGGCCAAATATTAATAGTTAACCGACCGTTCTAGAATCACGAAACTCGGGAATGCCTAACACTTTCTCCCGGGTTAACAGAATTCCTTACTCGAATTTCTGGTCGCAGACAACTTAAAACAGAGTCTAAAATTCCTCGGTTTGGGTTTTCAGTAAACAGTGTCCCGGAACATCGTCAAAAATCCGGGTGGCGACTCTGAAAATTAAAATAAATCTCAAATCCAAATTATGTCACTTAAAGTGGAAAAACTCCCTTATTACCCTTCATTAATGGGGGTAGTGAAAAAGGAGGTGTGACATTGAGTATTTTGGAAGTTGAAATTTGGTATCTTGGCATTATATTTGACGTAAGCACAATCCCCGTGTTATTTATCTCCCAAATTTATACCTTTACTACATGGTAAGAAAGAGTGTTAAAGCACGAATAGTGATGTCGTGCCATTGTATTTACCTCATTTATTGATTAATACATAATGAGAAAGAGAATTAAAGCACAAAAAGGTGATGTCGTGCCATTTATATCATTTATTCATTGTTACATGGTGAGATCGAGAGTAAAATCACGAAGGGTGATGTGTTGCCATTATTTCCAATTATTCATTGTTACATGGGGAGATCAAGAGTAAAAGCACGAAGGGAGATGTCGTGCCATTTCATTTTACTTATGTCATCATTTCATGGTAAGGATGGGAGTAAAAGCACGAAGGGTGATGTTGTGCCATCTTTATACCATTTGTTATTCTGTCTTCATTGGTTGACAATCTATTTGGCTATCATGTGATGGCATACATGTCGTAGTTATCGCACCATTTCCCCCTTTCGTATGTCCCATCTGAATTGTACATTGTTAATTTCTATTTTTGTTGTTGTTTACTCCGTAAGTAACGAGCTTAACTTTGACGAGATAGTGAAATATATATATATATATATATATATATATATATATATATATATATATATATATATATATATATATATATATATATATATATATATATATATATATATATATATATATATATCACTACCTCGTCGAAGTTAGGCTCATTACTTACGGAGTACATTGGATCGGTTGTACTCATACTACACTTCTGCACTTCTTGCTCGGATCATTGCATACAGATATTTGAGGTAGATCTGCTGCCGTACGCAGACTTTGGAGTCCCCTACCTTTTTCCCTCTTTTACTTTCATTATTTTCGAAACAATTATATTTATTTCAGACTCTGTTGTAGAACTTCTAGTTTCTCGTGTACTCGTGACTCCGGATCTTTGGGAGTAGATATTATCACATGACTTATGCTGGTGTTGTATTAGATTGAATTCCTATCTCTCGTTATTTGTTTTCATTTTGTTTAAACTGTTAAAATTTGGCTATTTAACTATCTCACATCCGCTTGCCTAGCAAGTGGATGTTATGCGCCATCACTACCCCAAGGTTGGGATTCCGGGTCATGAAAATAAAAAATCCCACTAAAGTGTCTAATCTCATGCATATTGTATGGATTTCTAGTCACACAAATTGATGCTACTTGACACTTTGGTATCAGAGAACTAGGTTGCCTAGGTCTCACAAGTCACGAGCAAGCTTAGTAGAGTCTCGAGGATTAGTACGGAAACGTCTGTACTTATCTTCCAGAGGCTATGGAGTTTAGGAACAATTTCACTTCTTTCTTTCTATATCGTGCGGTTTTATTCTATCATTGATGATTGAACCATTCTATTCTCGTTCTCTCGCAGATGGAGCACACACTGCATCTACAACTGGGAAGAAGAGGGAGCCCCTTGTGGCAACTATTACCAAGGTCAGAGGTCAAGGCTAAGGCTGAGGTAGAGGCAGATCTCAGCTTAGAGCTCGAGTAGCAGCACCCGCAGTGGAGCCTCAAATTGATAGCGGGGAGGAGGTTCCAGTTCATACTGTACTTGTCGGACCAGCTCAGGTTCCGGATGGGTTCATAGCCACTCCAGTGCTTCAGGACGCTCTAGTCCGTTTGGTAGGCCTTATGGATAGTGTGGCCTAGACCGATACATTCCCGATGGCACCAGCCGTCTCACGGGCTGGGGGAGAAGCACATACTCTCACTACTCACACCCCAGTATCAAACTCTAGCAACCCCGTCAGTTGGGGTGGTTCAGCCGATTGTTGTGGCCCAGGCCGGTGACAGGCCCGCTATGTCTCCTGGGGATTTGTTGAGGTTGGACAAGTTTACCAAGCTCTTTCCTATTCATTTTAGTGGTGCACCTTCTGAGCACCAACATGATTATCTAGACTACTGCCACGAGGTGCTGCGGAACATGAGTATAGTTGAGACCAACAGAGTTGATTTTGCAATGTTTTAGATGTCTGGTTCCGCCAAGAGGTGATGAAGAGATTATATGTTGACTAGAAAAGCTAAGTCTCCTGCACTTACCTAGGATCAGTTCTCACAGCTATTTCTAGAGAAGTTCTCACAGCTCTTCAGTAGGGTAGTTTGACTGTTATCCAGTACGAGACTCGATTTGTGGACCTAGATCACCATGCCACATGCCATTATCTTGCTTCCTACTGATAAGGAGAGAGTGAGGAGATTTATTGATGGGCTCACTTACACTATCATGATACAAATGGCCAAGGAGACTGGAAGTGATTTCTTTCCAGACGGCTGTAGATATTGCTAGATGGATCGACATGGTCTGTGCTCAGGAGAGCGGGTTGATGTCTGATAAGAGGCCTCATATTCCGGTAGTTCTAGTGGTGCCTCATCTAGAGGCGGGGGTACTTTTGGTAGAGGCCATCCTCCCAGGCTGTTTTAGTCAGCGCTTCAAACATCCCACAGTGCTTCGGGTAGTTGGGGTTCTTATGTGTCTCATCTTGAGCAGCTAGCCTACAATGCACCACCAACTCCTATTAGTTCACCTCTGATCCAAAGCCATCAGAGTTTTTACCAAGGTCGACAATGCCAGTTCCAGGATCAGCAATCACAGTAGCCAAGGGTTTGTTATACTTGTGGGGATCCGAGGCACATTGCTAGATTTTGCCCCAGGTCACAGGGCAGCGTACAACAACAGGGTTCTCGTGCCATGATTCTGGCACCGATTGCTCCACTGACCGCCCAACCAGCTAGAGGCAGAGGTCAGGCAGCCAGAGGTGGAGGCCAGGCCATTATAGGTAGAGGTCAACCAGCTGGTGGTCATCCCAGAGACGTAGTTCAGAGTGGTAGGCCCCAGCCTTGATGTTATGCTTTTCCAGCTAGGCCTGAGGCCGAGTCATCTAACGTCGTTATCACAGGTATTGTTCCAGTTTTCCATAGAGAGGCTTTAGTTCTATTTGATCCGGTCTCTACTTATTCCTACGTGTCATCCTATTTTACTTCATAACTGGTTGTGCCTCGTGATTATTTGAGTGCTCTTAGTGTATGTGTCCACGCCTTGGGAGATTCTATTATTGTAGATCACGTCTATCGCTAGTGTGTGATTACTATTCAGAGTTTTGAGACTAGCATAGAACTTCAACTTCTTGATATGGTGGATTTTGATGTTATATTGGGTATGGATTGGTTGTCACCTTATCATTCTATATTGGAAAGTCACGCCAAGACGGTGACCTTAGCCATGTTGGGGTTGCCTCGACTAGAGTGGGGAAGGACTCTTAGCCATTCTACCAGCATGGTTATTTCTTATGTGAAGGCTTGACGTATGGTCGAGATGGGATGTCTACCTTATTTGGCCTATGTTCGTGATTCGAGTGCGAAGGTTCCTTCCATGGATTCAGTACCTGTTGTGATTGAGTTTCTAGAAGTGTTTCCTGCAGATCTGGCGGGGATGCCACCCTGCAGAGATATTGACTTTTGTATTGATTTGGCTCTGGCCACTCAGCCCATTTCTATTCCACCGTACCGCATGGACCCATCGGGCATTATGAGTTCCTAGTGATGTCATTTGGGTTGACAAATGCCCCAGCAACATTTATGGATTTTATGAACCGGGTGTTCAAGATCTATTTGGATTCTTTCGTGATTGTATTCATTGATGATATCTTGATCTACTCCCGCAGTCGAGAGGACCATGAGCAGCATCTTTGGATCATACTTCAGACCTTAAGAGATATCCAGTTGTATGCCAAAATTTTCAAATGTGAGTTTTGGTTAGAGCCAATCGTCTTTTTAGGGCATGTTGTATTGGTAGAGGGTATAAAGGTGTATCTTAAGAAGATTGAGGCAGTTCAAAACTGGCCTAGACCTACTTCGGCTACAGAGGTCCGGAGTTTCCTGGGTTTGACGGGTTATTATCGCTGGTTCATAGAGGGGTTTTCATCCTTAGCAGCCCCATTGACTAGACTGACCCAGAAGTGTGCCCCATTTCATATGGTTGGATAAGTGTGAGTTGAGATTTTAGAAGCTCAAAACTACTTTGACTATGACGTCAGTGTTGGTGTTGCCCACAAGTACAGTATCTTACACGGTGTATTGTGATGTATCTTGTATTTCGCTTGGTACATTATTGATGCAGGATGGCATGGTGATTGCATACGCGTCCCAGCAGTTGAAGGTTAATGAGAATAATTACCCTGTTCATGACTTAGATTTTTCTTCCATTGTTCATGTGCTGAAGATTTGGAGGCACTATCTTTACGGCATGTCATGTGAGGTATTGCACAGATCATCGGAGTCTACAGTATTTTTTCAAGTAAAAGGATATCAACTTGAGGCATAGGAGGTGGTTGGAGCTATTGAAAAACTATGATATCACCATTTTGTATCATCCCCGGAGAGCCGATATGGTGATCGATGCCTTGATTAGAAAGTCTTTGTGTATGGGTAGCCTTGCGTATATTCTAGTTGGTGAGAGGTTGCTTGCAGTAGATGTTCAGGATTTGGCCAATTAGTTCGTGAGGTTAGATGTTTCAGAGCCCAGCCGTGTGCTAGCTTGTACAGTCACCCGATCTTCCTTATATGAGCGCATCAGAGAGCTTTAGTGTGATGATCCCCATTTGCTTGTCCTTAAGGACACGGTGCACCACGGTGGTGCCAAGTAGGTTACGGTTGGAGATGATGGGGTTCTTAAGATGTAAGGTCATATTTGTGTGCCCAATGTGGATGGGCTTCGTGAGTTGGTTCTAGAGGAGGCCCACAGTTGTTGGTATTCAATTCATCCGGGTGCCACCAAGATGTATCAGGACTTGCGGCAACATTATTTGTGGAGGAGGATGAAGAAGGATATAGTTGCATATGTAGCTCGGTATCCAAATTGTCAGCAGG
Source organism: Nicotiana paniculata (assembly GCA_005239505.1). Classification (NCBI taxonomy): domain Eukaryota; kingdom Viridiplantae; phylum Streptophyta; class Magnoliopsida; order Solanales; family Solanaceae; genus Nicotiana; species Nicotiana paniculata. The sequence continues at coordinate 64,596 of MDKI01040427.1, read as the reverse complement.
TAAAGTACGAGCATCAAAGGTCTGGTGGTTTGCTTCATAGGCTAGAGATTCCTGAGTTGAAGTGGGAGAGCATCAGAAGTTCGACCCGGTATGGGTCATTGTGAACGGGTTGACAAAGTTGGCACATTTCATTCCCGTGGGAGTTACCTATTTTTCATAGCGGCTAGCTAAGATCTACATTCGTGAGATTGTCCGTCTTCACAGTGTGCTCGTGTCTATCATTTCTGATCGAGGTACGCAGTTCACCTCGCACTTATAGAGGGTCGTACAACGTGAATTGGGCACGCGAGTTGAGTTAAGTACACCATTTCATCCCTAGAAGGACGGGCAAACCGAGCGCACTATTAAGATACTAGAAGATATGCTCCGCGCTTGCATCATGAATTTAGGGGGTTCTTGGGATCAGTTCTTGCCACTTGTGGAGTTTGCCTAGAACAATATCTACCAGCCGAGCATTCAGATTGTTCCCTATGAGGCATTATACGGGAGGCGGTGCCGTTCTCTAGTTGGATGGTTCGAGCCGGGAGAGGCTTGGTTGTTGGGTACTGATTTGGTACAGGATGCCTTGGATAAGGTCAAGATTATTCAGGATCGACTTCGCACCACTCAGTCTAGGAAATAGAGTTATGGCGACCGTAGAGTTCATGATGTTGCATTCATGGTTGGAGAGAGAGTATTGCTCCGGGTTTCACCCATAAAGGGTGTGATGAGGTGAAGAAGGGCAAGTTGAGCCCTAGTTATATTGGACCCTTGGAGATTCTTGAGAGAGTGGGTGAGGTGGCCTACAAGCTTGCATTTCCACCTAGTTTATCAGTAGTCCATCCGGTGTTCCATGTGTCCATGCTTCGAAAGTATCACGATGATCCGTCCCATGTATTGGATTTCAGCTTAGTTCAATTGGACAAGGATTTTACTGATGAGGAGGAGCCGGTGGCTATTCTATCCCGGTAGGTCCGTCAGTAAAGGTCTAAGAGTTATCCTTCAAATCGAGTGCAGTGGAGAGGTCAGCCGATCGAGGTATCCACGTGGGAGTCCGAGTATGATATGCGGAGTAGATATCCATACTTTTTCACCAATTTAGCTACATTTCTATGTCCGTTCGAGGACAAACATTTATTTTAGCGGTGGAGAATGTGATGACCGATAGGTCATTTATAGTTTTACTCTTCATTTTTGTGCTCCGAGACCTCGAATAGCTTTAATTAGCCTTTCTCAATTTGCGTGCGCAGTCCTTGTCCTTTTTTCGAAAAGGTTTTATGAGGAAATCTGTGAAAATGTGAAATCGTGCCTTAAAACTCATTTGAGTTGACTACGATCAACATTTTGTGTAATTGGACATGGATCAGTGTTTAACGATCCTGGTGGGTCCGTATCGTGATTTGAGACTTGGACGTATGCCCGGAATAGAATTCGGAAGTCCTTAGCTTGATTTAACGTAATTTGTTGAAAACTGGAAATTTAAAGGTTTAAAGAATTCCTAAGTTTAACTGCAGGTTGACTTTGTTTCTACAGGGTTTGGATTTTGGTTTTGAAACTTGGTATAGGTTCATTTCAGTATTGACTTGTCTGCAAAATTTAGTGCACATTGGAGTTTTTTTGACGTGATTTGGACGTACGGTTGTGAAATTGCATGTTCTTAAGTTTCAATGAAAATTTCATTCATTTTGGTGTCCGATTCGTGGTTCTAGGTGTTATTTTGGTGTTTTGATCACGCGAGTGAGTTTGTATGATGTTTTTGGATTTATGTGCGTGTTTGGTTTAGAGCCCCGACGGCTTGGGTGAGTTTCAAATACGTTTCGGAGAGTTCATAGGAGATCAGATTTTTATTGGTGCTCTAATCTCGCATTCGCGAGAAATTAGTCGCATTTGCGACATCCACATCTGATGCTCGCATTTGGGAAGAGAAAAGTGGCCTGACGAGTTTGCATTTGCGAACTCCCTATCGCATTTGTAATGATGGTCTGGCCTGGATGTTGCTCGCAATTGCGTCACTTTTGCGGAGGGTCCATGTTCTTTAATGCGAACAATCGTTGCATTTGTGATGAAAATAGAGGTGTGGGATTCCTCACAATTGCGATGGATTCTTTGCATTTGCGGAGTTCGCAAATGCAAATCCCAGGTCGCATTAGTGACATCTGCGCCTGGACAAAAAGCTAAGAATGCGGGATTTAGCTCATTTTTCACAAAATCTCAACCCTAAACACCCTAGAGGCGATTTTTCCAAGAGATTTTCTTCCTAAATTCGTTGGTAAGTGACCTTAGTCTCTCTCTTTTTTTCAATTACCCATTACATTTCATAAGTTTTCAACATCAAATATAGGATTTTCATGGTACAAATTAGGGACTTGGTTAGAAGTAGGGATTTTTAAAATTTTGGGATTTAGACCTCGAATTGATGTCGGATTATGAAACTAATTGCTTAATTTGTCTCGGGGGCGAATTGGTAATTGGATTTTGGTCCGAACCTCGAGTTTTGACCAAGCGGGCTCGGGGTTGACTTTTGTTGACTTTTTGAGAAAAGAGTAAAGATCTTAACTTTATGTGTTGTAATTGATTTCTCAAGCATCATTTGATGTTATTGAGTCGATTTTGGTTATATTTGATTGGTTTGGAGGCATATTTTATAGGAAAGTCCTTGTTTGAGCTTTGATTTGATTGAGGAGCGAGGTAAGTGTCGTAGTTAACCTTGATTTGAGGGATTATGACTTGTTTGCCTATTTGCTACGTGATTAACGTGTGGGTACAACGTATATGTGATGTGACGAGCATTTATGCGTTACTGTTGGGATAAAGCATGCGGGTGAAACTTGTTTCCTTGTGATATATAGCTTTTTAATTATGATATCCATGCTTAGGATCCTTCCGTGATTATTGCTTAGTTAGTAATTGTTGATTATTTTGGAAGTTGAAGTTTGACATCTTTTCATCATAGTTGACGTAAAGCACAATCCCCGTGTTATTTATCTCCCAAATTTATACCTTTACTACATGGTAAGAAAGAGTGTTAAAGCACGAATAGTGATGTCGTGCCATTGCCTTTACCTCATTTATTGATTAATACATAATGAGAAAGAGAATTAAAGCAAAAAAAGGTGATGTCGTGCCATTTATATCATTTATTCATTGTTACATGGTGAGATCGAGAGTAAAAGCACGAAGGGTGATGTCGTGTCATTCTTCCCAATTATTCTTTGTCACATGCGGGGATCGAGATAAAAAACACGAAGGGTGATGCCATGCCATTTCATTTTACTTATGTCATCGTTTCATGGTAAGGATGAGAGTAAAAGCACAAAGGATTATGATGTGCCATATTTATACCATTTATTATTCTGTCTTCATTGGTTGATGATTTATTTGGCTATCACGTGATGGAATACATGTTGTAGTTATCGCACCATTTCCCCCTTTCGCATGTCCCCTCCGAATTGTACATTGTTAATTTATGTTAATATATATATATATATATATATATATATATATATATATATATATATATATGTATGTATATATTTATGTATGTATATATTTATGTATGTATGTCTGTACTAATTTAGTTATGTGGGTGTCTTTTCATAGCTTCATCACTACCTCATCGAGGTTAGGCTCGACACTTACGAAGTACATTGGGTCAGTTGTACTCATACTGTACTTCTGCACTTCTTGTACAAATTTTGGTATTGGTCCCTGATAAGTGGGGATTTTGACTACTTATTAGCGTATTTTAGCTTTTGTTTTAGTCTAAAAGTATTGAATTGTGTTCCCGAAACTAATGAAATTTTGCAAAATTGCAAGAATGCTGGAAGTTGGACTCCCGAGATGAAATACGACTAAAAAAGGAGTAGTTTAAGAATAAGGAAATAGAGGGAACAAAAGCATGCAATGTGCGGTTAATCTCGTCCAATTTCACTCCTCTATTTGAGGATATGAAAATGCTCGATTCAATAGTAATTCCCAACAAGAGTCGGGGTCGAATTCTGCAGGGAGCTATGTGAATGGGTGTTAGTAGTATATATCTTAGCGCGTAAGTTTGTATATCTAAATTTTCACTTCCCAAATATTTGGTTTTGTTTGAAAATTTAAATTAAAGTACGATTGCGATTTAAAGAATGAAAAAAGGAAATTGTTTTTGGTTGTTTTTCAAATGATATAAAAGGCCTAGAACTATGACCTTCACCTAAGTGTTTTCTTAATGGGTTGTAAACTTTAAAGCTTGTTATATTGGTCAAGGTGTATTATAGCTATCAACACTCAATTACCCACTCACAACCTCTCGGTCAGAGAGTGATTTTGTCCAATTTTGCTTTCTCAAGTCCAAATGGATATTGAACAAAATAGTTGATAATAAGATCAAGTCGGGTTTTACTATCTCTAGGTTCAACTCTTTAATTGGACTCATCAATCTCTTGATTGACCCAATTTCTTGCTAGCCAAGTTTTTCTAGACTAAGTCTCTCTTTCTCAAGTAGTGACCAAGTCAAATAGGCATGAAATCATCTTTGCAACCATTAATTCATAAAATAAAAGAAAGAACAAGGATAGATAATCAACACCCAACCATAAACAAACAATAAATCAAACACACATTAAGTTTACATATTAGGGTTGGGTCACGATTCTAGTTAAAATCTAGCTACTCATGCTTAAATTGGAAGAAAAAGAAGAATAAATGATAATTAAACCCATACTAATTAAAATGATGAAATCAACATTCAAAAAGCTCAAAATAGCAAAAACTGCTAAAAAGAATAAAAGAAATCGTCAACTGTAGCATCTGATATCCAAAGTTAACCTAAAAAAGTGAAACTCTTCTATTTATACAGGGCTGGAATTTTCGGACAAAATGCCCTTTCGGAGGTTCAGCTGCCGCATAATAATGAAATGCGGCCGCACTACCCTCTTTCTACGGTCCGCACAATAATGTCTATGGCCGCACCTTGTTCTTCCATGGTCCGCACAAATATGTCTACGGCCGCGTAGCTCTTCTTCTGCGACCACACAAGAATTGTATGGTCCGCACTTGTGTTGGAATGGAGGTGCAGGTTCTCTGAACTTTTGTTCTGGCCCAGTTTCTGCAACCACACAATTCATGTGGTGCATATTTGCAACATTCTCTGATGGAATTTCTTCACAACCTGCGGCCGCAGATGATATTCTACGGTCCGCACTTTGAGCTTTTGTGCATGTTTTTGTCCTTGAGTTAAAATTACTCCTTCTTGAGTTGGATTTCATCTCGGTAGCTCATCCTCCAATATTCTTGCAATTAAGTATATTTCATCAGCTTTCGGGAACACAATTAAGAGCTTTTGGACTAAAATGAAAGCTAAAAGGCGCTAATAAATAGTCAAAATCCCCACTTATCAACACCCCCAAACTTAAGCTTTTGCTTGTCCTATAGCAGATAAAGTAGTTCCCACCTCCACAAGTTAATAGACATTCCATCTAATCAAAGGTGAATCAATCACACATCAATTGGGACTAATAATTACCCACGACACTTTTGAATTATCAACAAGGCAACAAGTTAAACTTTTAAGCACGAATGGTTCTAATATGATACTTGAGCATCAAGAGTTGACTTTATTCATCAAGGAAGATCGCTCTTTCATATAGGTCATTGTGGATCCCAAACTCCTCCTCCTCTACTCTCTGTTTTCCTATCTCACATAAGAATATAGCACTCAATTCAAAGATTTGTGAAAGGTTCACTCATCTCTCTCAAAAGAATGTCTCAAGTACGGCTTTAAGTACCATAGGCTTGCCCCTCATGTAAATCATAACTAATGTATGCTTACTCGTCTTGAAATCACGTAGGGATTTTTCGGGATGCAATGAAGGCTTTTGGACTAAGGTTGGATAAGCTATGATAAAACAGGTTCATCTTTCCTTAAGCACTCCATTTTCTTTAATTGGCTCATGTTTTTGCCAACTCTTTGAGGCATTTTCTTTTCCTTAGGGGAACTAGAGAGACTTAACATCACTCTTTCCTGGTCATGATATTCATTTTCTCCTTATTTGCCTTTTCCATTATTTGCATCATTACTTTTCTTTGAATCCCTTCAACTCTTCAACTTATTCACTTTCTTTTTGCATTTTCCTTTTTGTTGTTTCTTTTTCTTGCCTTTCCTTCTCTTCATTTATTTTCTCTTTTGTCTTGATACCTTTTTCAAACTCCTCGTCTCTCCCCCAAAATTATTTTTTTAGCCAATTATTTCACTAGAGTGTTAAGAAAATCTCGGGTGCCAAGAGAGGGTCACAACAAAACGGGTAAAGGCTTGTAACGTAGTTATCAAATAAGAAAGGTTTTAGGTTCAATTGGGTTGACTAGGGATAACAACATTGGTGGGCCATGGAAAATTTCAAGCGGGTCAAGGAGAGCCTACAATCACTTCTAAAGCCAAGCAAAACTTAAAATTTTGCCTAGAAACACATTCGGGGCAAGTTCTAGACCATTAACATGGGTACTTAGACTTGCAACAACAACATCTCACCTCTCATGCAACTGTATTGTTAAAGAGGATAGAGTCGAGGGCCCACAACGACCATATTCAAGATTGAAAATCACTATGGTTCGACTAAACCACTCGATGATTGCGTAAGTCAACATAAGAGTCAAAAGGAGCTACCTCTTTCCAAAAACCTTATTTTTAATCATAAGCATGTAGTTAAGTGTGTTGGTACCAAGTGAAGCATGTTTGACTCTTTGAGCATGACTCAATTAGGTCTCTTTATTCATTATTACTACTATTATTACCTAACTACCAAAAACGGACTCAATCCCTTACGAAGATTGTCACGCCATCCATCGATGGGAAGAGTCACCCAGTTCACACAAAAACCCACCTTTGGAAAGCACCGTGGCATTAAGAAAACCAAAGGCTTATTATCCATTAAAACATAAAAAGAAGCTACTAAATAAAAAGCAAATAAAAGAGAAGATACTAAGTCAAAAAGAAGACAAACATAAAGATAAAGAAGCTAATAAAGCAAAAAAACTATTGAAATCTCAACGAATATACATAAAGAGGGATAAGAGAGAATACATACATAACGAGAAAGAAAAAGAAAATAGTACTAAGTTAATTACAGGCCAATTTGTCTCATAGTTATCAAAATACATCATCACAATCATTAAAATGTCAAAGAAACTCCCCGCCCCCCCCCCCCGAATAAAAATAAGCATTGTCTCCAATGCATAACAAAATAAGAGTATAAGAATGTGAGAGTAAAGAAAACTCCCTATGGTTCAGTGACCATCTTCGTGTCCTGATGAGCAACTCTTGGCTATTTCAATGAAGGAGGTGCCATGGTTCACCGATCTAGAAAACTACATTATGTGTGGGATCATCCCGGATGAGTTCTCTTCAAATCATATTGTCAAGATTATTACTGAGACGAGCCTTACCTCTTCCAGATTTGCACAGATGGAGTAATTAGAAGATGTGTACCGGATGAAGAGCAAAATGTTATTCTTGAAGCTTGTCACTCTTCGCCTAATGGTGGTCACCATGGCGGAGCAAGAACGACGATTAAAGTGCTAAGTTGCGATTTTTATTGGCCCACTCTCTACAAAGATGCAAATAATGTGGTGAAAAGATGTGATGAATGCCAATGGCCAGTGGAATCTCGAAGAAGAATGAAATGCATCTCTCTACCATTTTGGAGATTGATATCTTTGATGTGTAGGGTATTAACTTTGTGGGTCCCTTTGTGAGTTCTTATGGAAACACCTACATCTTGGTCACAGTTGATTATGTGTCTAAATGGGTTGAGTCCATTGCTCTACCCAACAATGCAGAGAGAAGTGTGGTGGTATTTTTGAAGAAGAATATTTTCAATAGATTTGGTACTCCGCGAGCTATCATAACCGATGGGGGTTGCATTTTTGCAACAAGGCTTTTGACACCTTGCTTAGCAAGTATGGTGTCACTTATAAAGTTATGAATCCCTATCATCCTCAAGATAGCGGTCAAGTAGATGTTTCCAATCGGGAGATAAAGAGTATCTTGTCCAAAATAGTGAATGCAAACAGGACGGATTGGTCAAAGAAGCTTGATGATGCACTATGGACTTATAGGAATATTTTCAAAACTCCTATCGGGATGTCTCCATACCGGTTGCTGTTTGTCAAAGCTTGTAATCTTCCGGTGGAACTCAATCACAAAGCCATGTGGGCTTTAAAGAAGTTAAATCTTGATTGGGATGCAACTGCTAACTTGCGGCACAATTGAAAGAATTAGAGGAGTTATGGTACCATGCATATGCAAGTTCGTCCTTGTACGAAGAGAGAATGAAGTACCTTCATGACAAATACATCTGAAACAAGGAGTTCAAGGTGGGCAATCTTGTTTTGTTGTTCAACTCACGATTGAAGATGTTTTGTGTGACACCTTTTGGTGCATTCAACTTGAAGAACGAAAACGATGAGGTATTTAGAGTCAACGGTCACCGGGTGAAGCATTATTTGGGACAAGCTTATGATGGCCACGTGGTGGAAGTGATTCATTTGAAGTGATGGTAATTTGGGTTGTGCCGCGACGTTAAATCATGCACTTCTTGGGAGGAAACCATGTTTATTTTATTTTTCTATCCTTCCTTTATAGATAGATGTTATTTTGTGCTAACTGGATTTGAAGTGTGTTGCAAGAATGAGTGTTCTTTATAGGAACTATGCTTAGAAAAATTGGCTAAGTATGGAAAAAGAGTGGGCCGCACAATTTTGAATGCTACGGCAGAAAGCAATTGCGGCCGCACAAATCTTGTCCGGACCGCACAAATTGAGATGAAAAATGCAAACTCTCTGAAATTTGTTTGTCATAGAAACTGCCAAAGTGCGGCAGCACAACAAAATCTGCAGTCCATACCAAAATCTACAGTCGCACAGCTAAATCTGTGGTCCACAGGTAATCAAAGGCAATTGAACTACCAGGTAACAGAGTGAGGACCACATAAGTAATTCAGCGGCCGCACTCGATCTCTTGTCCCTTAAGTTTGGCCCTTCAGTATAGATAGTACTTGTGGGGCTACTATTCAACTTTTTCCCTCTTTGAGCTCAAAAACTCTTAACAATTGATATTTCTTGCTAAATTAGTTGTTCTCAAGCCTAGCATCTGTGGTCACTCATCTGCATTACTTCAAATCTGGTATGCTTAAATCACTTCTAGGATTCTTCAATTTTCTTTGTTTAATTTACAATTTGTTAGTTATTTTGAGCCATTTGTCATTAGAGGTAAATTTTATGTCAATGCTGGGTTTCAATTGTGTTGGGTCAACTCCTAATTGTTATTTGGGGAATCGGTATCTTGATTATCATGTTTTATTGCTATTACCATGTTGAATTTGTGCAAAAATTGAAACCCTTAGAAAGTCTGGCCGATTTAGTTTGAAATATGCAACCGCATAAGAACTTCTGTTGTTCGCAGAAGTGGAGATTAAGGCAGTTGGTGAAGCATGGTTCTGTGGACCGCACTTGAAATTATGCGGGCTGGAGAACGTCCATCGCGACTGCAGAAAAGTGTGTGCGGTCGCAGAATAGGCTAATCTATGTCTTCAGAGACTTGGCACTTTTGGAAAGTCTAATGTGTGGACGCAGTCAGAAATGTGCCGACCGCACTTCAATTATGCGGTCGCACTCAAAATTTTGTGGACTGATATTTCATCTCTGCGGCCGCACTATCAAATTGTGCGGTCCGCACAACATAGTCTGCGGCCGCACTTACAATTGTGCGGATCGCACTTCCCCACCCCGCACTCATGTTCTGAAATGTATTTTACTGCCCGTTTAAAATTAAACCATAACTAACTAATGCTATTACTTGATATAGAAAATAGTTAGATCTCGAGGTCGTGGTGACACATCAAAGGGGAGGGGGAGCCTTCTAGAGGCAGAGGCAAAAGAAATTTACCCCTCGCCCTCCAAAGGGTAATCAGTAAGAAAGCCACAGAAGGCCGAGGAAGACATCCCCAGCCCTCTAAATCTAGTTTATATGACCCATCGTGGGAAGCACCAGACTCAATGCAAGATCACCCTGCGGTTCAATCACAGCCACAACAGCCACAGGGAAGGTACCAACTTAGAGACGAACCTTCCTCCTTACATAGAACTTTCTAGGGTTTGGAGAGTGCAAGTCAGGATTCAGAGCCCTCTGCTACACATGTCTCTGAAGCACCAACAACCGTTGTTGATGATATTTTGGACGATGGTAGAAGAGGCGATACCACAGTTGCCGGCCTTGAGAGGTCGAAGAAGAAAGAGGCATGGGAGGATCGGTATGTGAGTCTAGATGCCTTCACCAGTTTCCATGGGTGGTAGCCTATCTCTCACTCTTGAGAGAAAGTTCTTACTTCAAGACCTTTACAAGTACAATCCAGAAGTGTTGACGCAGTTCCGAGAGAGAAAGAGGTGGATGTGGTTCACCCAATCAGTTGTGGATGCAAGGGAATACTTGGTTCGGGATTTCTATGTCAACGTGGAACATATCAAGAAAGGGACCAAAGTGCAAAAAGTGAAAAATTTGAAGTTGCGGTTCTACCAGTACACATTGAACTCCTACTTGGGGTTTGAGGGCGTGGATCCAGTGCAATAGTTGGAGAAGGTGGCGATGGGTGATGCAACTCTCCCATGACTAGCTGAGATTCTTGCGTCCCCGAGGCCACCACCACCATGGATCACTACAGGGGTTCCTATTCGGCAGAACACCCTGAATTTTGAGGCGAACGGGTGGAAAACCTTTGTATGCAGCAGACTAGACCCGTGCCAGAATGATACCAACTTATCTATTTCACGGGCAGTTATAGTCTCATCTATTATGGTCGGGTACCCGATAATATGGGTGTCGTGATGTCGGCCAACATGACAGTGGTCGCCAAGCAGGGTGATACTTCCTACCTGTATGCGAACACCCTCACAGAGTAACTTATGGATTCAAGTGTAGATCCCTGGGACATTGACACAAAGGTTCGGGCAAAGAAGCATTTATCTTGGTATTCTCTAATGGATCTGAAGAACCCGAAGAGAAAGGGTCAGCAACCGTAGGCCACTCTGATGAGCCTTCAGTGGTAGTTGTAGAGCCAGCAGATATGCCCTCCACTTCAGTATTGCCTTCTTCCAGTGCAGCTGCCATGCCTCCACCTTCAGCTTGAATGCCTCCCTTCTCGGATTTGAAATCGGTGACTATGCCTTCTACTCCATTATCTGTGCCACGAGTCTCCCAGACTTTGGCAAGCCTCAACAAATGGATACAAACATCTACTACAAAGTTGTCTGACTTATCCGATCATGTTGCAGTGCAGTGATCTATACCGGCACCTCAGATTCCTCCCACACTCAAAGAAATATTAAATATGAACCTGGAAAACCAGAACACTATCATGGTCACTTTGGTACATCATGGGTCTTGATCGAAGAATTGGGCAAAGAAGTATAGAATATGCGGAAGTCATATGCTTCAAAGAAATCAGTAGATAAGCTTCGGCGACAGGTCACCAAGCTTGTAGTAGTCGGAGACATTCCATTTGGCATGTTGATAGACTCGCACCAACCAAGCCTAGTTCCCATAGAGCCCACCGCAGTAGCTGGCCAGTCTGAGGAGCCAGATCTTGCTGCTGACACTACCGAGGTAGTATGCCAGATGTTCACCAACCCAGTTACTCCCAAACTTGAGGATGATGATATCCAATATGCTTAACAAAATAAGACTATAAGAAGGGTGAGAGTGAAGAAAACTCCCTATTGTTCAGTGGCCAGCTCTTTGTCCCTAGCGGTGGCACTGACCTTAGTCTTCAATTGGATCTCATCATCCTCAAGTTCGGGAGTAGCTGGGTTGGTAAACATCTAGCAGACTGCCTCGGCAGTGTCAGCAGCAAGATCAGGCTTCCCAGACTTGCCAGCTGCTGTGGTGGGCTCTATGGGAACTGGCTTGGTTGGTGCGGGTCTATCAACATGTCGAATGGAATGTCTCTGATTGCTACAAGCTTGGTGACCTATCGTCTGAGCTTATCCATTGATTTATTTGAAGCATGTGACTTCCGCATTTTCTTTACTTCTTTGCCCAGTTCTTCAATCAGGACCCATGTTGTGCCAAAGTGGCCATGATAGTGCTCTGGTTTTCCAAGATCATCTTCAATGTTTCTTCGACTGTGGGAGGAATCTTAGGTACCGGTACACATGACTGCACTGCAACATGACCAGAAAAGTTACACAGCTTTGCAGTAGCTGTCTGTATCCAGTTGTTGAGGCTCGTCAAAGTCTGGGAGACTCGTGGCGCAGATAATGGAGTAGAAGGCATAGGTACCGACTTCAAAGCCGAGGAGAGAGGCATTGAGGCTGAAGGTGGAGGCATGACACCTGCACTGGAAGAAGGCACTACTGAAGTGGAAGGCATACCTGCTGACTCTGCAGCTACCACTGAAGGCTCATCATACTGACCTACTGTTCCTGGCCCTTTTCTCTTCAGGTTCTTCGGATCCATCAGAAAATACCAAGAGAAAGGCTTCTTTGCCCGAACCTTTGTGTCAAAGTCCCAGGGATCTACACTTGCATCTATAAGGTACTCTGTGAGGGTGTTCGGATATGGGTAGGAAGTATCAGCCTGCCTGGCAACCACTGTCATGTTGGCGGACATCACGACACCCACATTGATCGGGTACCCGACCATAATAGATGAGACTAGAACTGCCTGTGAAATAGGTAAGTTGGTATCATTCTGGCACGGGTCTAATCTGCTGCATACAAAGGTTTTCCACCCCTTCACACAAAATTCAGGGTGTTCCGCTGAATAGGAACCCCTGTAGTGATCCATGGTGGTGGTGGCCACCGGGGCCGCAAGAATCTCAGCTAGTCATGGGAGAGTTGCATCACTCATCGCCACATTCTCTAAGTATTGCACTGGCTCAACGTCCTCAAACCCCAAGTAGGAGTTCAATGTGTGCTGGTCGAACCGCAACTTCAAATTTCTAACTTTTTTTCACTTTGATCGCTTTCTTGATATGTTCCACATTGGCATAGAACTCCCGAACCAAGTATTCCCTTGCATCCACAACTGACTGGGTGAACCACATCCACCCCTTTCTCTCTCGGAACTGCCTCAACACTTTTGGATTGTACTTGTCAAGGTCTTGAAGTAGGAACTTTCGCTCAAGAGTGAGCGATCTCATCAGCTACCACCCACGAAAACTGGTGAAGGCAGCTAGACTCACAAACCGATCCTCCCATGCCTCTTTCTCCTTCGACCTCTCAAGGCCGACAACTGTGGTATCACCTCCTCTACCATCATCCAAAATATCATCAACAACGGTTGTTGGTGCCTCAAAGACATGTGTAGCAGAGGTCTCTGAAGCCTGACTTGCACTCTCCAAACCCTAGAAAGTGCTATGTAAGGAGGAAGGTTCGTGTCTAAGTTGGTACCTTCCCTGTGGCTGTTGTGGCTGTGATTAAACCGCAGGGTGCTTTTGCATTGAGTATGGTGCTTCCAACAATGGGTCATATACACTAGATTCAGAGGGCTCAGGATGTCTTCCTCGGCCTTCTGTGGCTTTCTTACTAATTACCATTTCGAGGACGAGGGGTAAATTGCTTTAGCCTCTACCTCTAGAAGGCTCCCCCCCTCCCTTTGACGTGTCACCATGACCTCGAGATCTGACTATTTTCTATAACAAGCAACAATAGTAATTAGTTATGGTTCAATTGTAAACGGGCAGTAAAATACATTTCAGAACATGAGTGCGGGGTGGGGAAGTGCGGCCACAGACTATGTTGTGCGGACCGCAAAAAATTTGATAGTGCGGCCGCCGAGATGAAATAGCGGTCCGCATAATTTTAGTGCAACCGCATAATTGAAGTGCGTACCTCACATTTCTGACTGCGACCACACATTAGACTTTCCAAAAGTGCCAACTCTCTGAAGACATAGATTAGCCTGTTCTGCGACCGTACATACTTTTCTGCGGCCGCGATGGACGTTCTACGGTCCGTAAAATTTCAAGTGTGGTCCACATAATCATGCTTCACCAACTGCCTTAATCTCCACTTCTGCGGACATCACAGTTTCTTGTGCGACTGCATTTTTCAAAAGTAAATAGGCCAGACTTTCTAAGGGTTTCAATTTTTTCACAAATTCGACATGGTAATAATAATAAAACATGATAATCAAGATACTCATTTCTCAAATAACAATTAGGAGTTGACCCTACACAATTTAAACCCCGCATAGACATAAATTGACCTTTAATGACATATGGCCTAAATAACTAACAAATTTTAAATTAAACGAAGAAAATTGAAGAATCCTTGAAGTGATTTAAGCATACCAGATTTGAAGTAATGTAGAGGAGTGATCACAGATGTTAGTCTTGAGAACAACTAATTTAGCAAGAAATATCAATTTTTAAGAATTTTTTAGCTCAATGAGGGAAAAAGTAGAATAGTATCCCCACAAGTACTATTTATACTGAAGGGCCAAACATAAGGGACAAGAGACCAAGTGCGGCCGCAGAATTACTTCTGCGGTCCTCACTCTGCTACCTGGTAGTTCAATTGACTTTGATCACCTGCGATCCGCAGATTTAGCTGTGCGGCTGTAGATTTTGGTGCGGACCGCAAATCTCGTTGTGCTGCCGCACTTTGGCAGTTTCTATGACAAAAAAACTTCAGATAGTTTGCATTTTTCATCTCAATTTGTGCGGTCCGCACAAGATTTGTGCGACCGCAGTTGCCTTCTGCTGTAGCATTCAAAATTGTGCGGCCCACACTTTTTCCATACTTAGCCAATTTTTCTAAGCACAGTTCCTATAGAGCACACTCATTCCTGCAACACACTTCAAATCCAGTTAGCACAAAATAACACATATCTATAAAAGAAGAAGAGAAAAAGAAAATAAACATTGTTGCCTCCAAAGAAGTTCATGATTTAATATCGCGGCACGACGCAAATTACCATCACTTTAAATGAATCACCGCCACCACGTGGCCATCATCAGCTTGTCCTAAATAATGCTTCACCCGGTGACCTTTGACTCAGAATACCTCATCATTTTTTTTCTTCAAGTCCAATGCACCAAAAGGTGTCACACCCACAATTTCAAAGGGACCACTCTATTTGGATTTCAGCTTTCCGAAAACATCTTCAATCGTGAGTTGAACAACAAAACAAGATTTTCTACCTTGAACTCCTTGTTTTGGATGTATTTGTCATGAAGGTACTTCATTCTCTCTTTTTTCAAGGACGAACTTGCATATTCATGGTACCATAACTCATCTAATTCATTCAATTGTGCAACCCTCAAGTTAGCAGTTGCATCCCAATCAAGATTTAACTTCTTTAAAGTCCAAATGGCTTTGTTCTTGAGTTCCACCGAAAGATTACAAGCTTTACCTAACACCAACCGGTATGGAGACATCCCGATAGGAGTTTTGAAAACAGTCCTATAAACCCATAGTGCATCATAAAGCTTCTTTGACCAATCCGTCCGGTTAGCATTCACTATTTTGGACAAGATAATCTTCATCTCCCGATTAGAGACATCCACTTGACCGCTATCTTGAGAATGATAGGGAGTCATAACTTTGTAAGTGTCAAAATACTTGTTGCAAAAATGCAACCCCCATCGATTATGATAGCTCGCGGAGTACCAAATCTATTGAAAATATTCTTCTTCAAAAATACCACCACACTTCTCTCTTTATTGTCGGGTAGAGAAACGGACTCAACCCATTTAGACATATAATCAACCGCGACCAAGATGTAGGTGTTTCCAAAAGAACTCACAAAGGGACACACGAAAATAATACCTCACACACCAAAGATATCAATCTCCAAAATGGTAGTGAGAGGCATTTCATTCTTCTTTGAGATTCCACTGGCCGTTGGCATTCATCACATCTTTTCACCACATCACTTGCATCTTTGTTGAGAGTGGTCAATAGAAATCGCAACTTAGGACTTTAACCGTCGTTCTTTCTCCGCCATGGTGACCACCATTAGGCAAAGAGTTACAAGCATCAAGAATAACATTTTGCTCTTCATCCGGTACACATCTTCTAATTACTCCATCTGTGCAAATCCGGAAGAGTTAAGGCTTGTCCCAGTAATAATCTTGACAATAACGTTTGAGCTTCTTCGTTTGATTTGAAGAGAACTCATCGAGGATGATCCCACACACAATGTAGTTTGCTATATCGGCGAATCATGGCACCTCCTTCATTGAAATATCCAAGAGTTTCTCATCGGGGAAGGATTCATTGATTTCAAGGCCATCATGCGGCCTCCCCTCCTCCTCCAAACGAGACAAGTGGTTTGCCACTTGATTTTCACTCCCTTTCCGATCTTGAATGTCAATATAAAACTCTTGCAACAATAGCACACCCACCTCATCAACCTAGATTTTGAATCTTTCTTGCTCTTAAGAGACCAAAGTGTCGCATGATCCGTATGAACAATAACCTTTGCAACCATCAAGTACGGACGAAACTTCTCAGTAGCAATCACAATGGCAAGGAGATCTTTTTTGGTAATGGTATAATTGGCTTGGGAATCATTCATGGTCTTACTAGCATAGTAGACTAGATGAAAAATCTTGTTGATACGTTGCCCCAAAACTGCTCCAACCACTACATCACTAGCATCACACATGAGCTCAAAAAGAATACTCTAATTAGGAGCAGTGATAATGGTATTAGTTGTCAACTTGAACTTGAGAACTTCAAATGCTCTCATGAAATCATCATGGAAGTGAAACTTAGTATCCTTCTACAAAATGTTGCACAAGGGTTTAACCACGTTGAAAAAATCCTTTATGAAACGCCGGTAGAACCCCGCGTGAACCAAGAAACTTCTCACGCCGTTCATGGATGTTGGAGGTGGAAGTTTATAAATCACCTCTATTTTTGCCTTGTCAACCTCTATTCCCTTCTTTGAAATCTTTTGGCCAAGGACAATACCCTCCTCGACCATGAAATGACATTTCTTCCAATTCAACACTAAGTTCGTTTCTTCACACCTTGCCAATACCTTAACCAAATTTGCCAAGCAATCATCAAAGGAATCCCCGAATACTAAAAGTCATCCATGAAGACTTCAAGGTAGTCCTCTACCATATCCGTAAAGATTGCCATCATACACTGTTTAAAAGTTGTCGCTGGATTGCATAAGCCAAATGGCATCCGCTTGAAAGCGAAAGTGCCATAGGGACAAGTGAAAGTTATTTTCTCTTGATCTCCCGTGGAAATAAGGATTTGATGTAGCCCGAATATCCATCTAGAAAGCAATAGAATGCCCGGCCATCCAACCTATCAAGCATTAGGTCAAGAAAGGGGTAGTAGTAAACGGTCTTTCCTTGGGACTTTACTTAGCTTCCGATAGTCCATACACACTCCACCCAATCACCGTTCTTGTTAGAATAAACTCGTTCTTATCATTGGTGACCACAGTTATATCCCTCTTATTTGGAACACATTGCACCGGAGAAGTCCAAGAACTGTCAGAAATGGGGTACACAACCCCGGCATCTAACCAATTGATGATTTCCTTTTTGACCACGTCTTGTGTGGATTCATTGAGTCTCCTTTGATGTTCAATGGAGGGTTTGTCATATTCCTCCAAGTTAATCCTGTGCATGCAAAATGTGGGGCTTATTACCCGAATATCCGCCAAAGTCCACCCAATAACTTTCTTCCTCTTGTGGAGCACCGCCAATGTAGAGTCAACCTACACGTTAGTCAAACAAGAGGAAAGAATAACCGGTAAAGTAGAGAAAAGACCAAGGAATTCATACCTGAGATGTGGAGGTAATGGCTTCAACTCCAAGATACGAGGGTGTTCAATTGAAGGCTTTGTAGGAGGAGTTTTCCTATTTTCAAGATCCAAGGAAAGTTTCCCGGGTGCATAATTATACGATCCCGTCCCTTACAAAGAATTAACACATTCCATGAAGCCATCCATCTTGGCATCATCAAAATTAAGCAAGACGACCTCCAACATGTCACCCACATTAATCATGGAAATTGTATCATCAATAATCACATCGGTCACCAAGTCCACGATCGAACACACTTCATTGCTAATTGGTTGCCTCATAGATTTGCACACGTGAACACCACCTTTTCATCACCCACCCGAAAAGTGAGTTCTCTGGCTTCCACATCAACAAGAGCCTTCCTCGTAGTATGGAAAGGTCTACCAAGAATAATCGGCACCTCACACTCCACTTCACAATCAAGAATAACAAAATCTAGCAGGAGAATGAACTTGTCAACTCGAACCAATATTTCCTCAATCACCCCCTATGGTATCTTTATTGTACGATCGGCCATTTGTAATCTCATAGATGTGGGTCTTTGTTGTCAATTTCCAATGTCTTGAAAACCGAATAAGGCATCAAATTGATACTTGCCCTAGATAAAAAAGAACTACTTGCAAACTCAACACTTCCAATGGTACAAGGAATTGTAAAAGCACCGGGATATTCCAATTTAGGATCCATCGAATGCACAATTGCACTCACTTTGTGAGTGACTTTGATAGTTTCAAAATTCATAGATCTCTTCTTTGTCACTAAGTCCTTCATAAACTTTGCATATTCGAGCATTTTCTCCAAGTCTTCAACTAATGGAACATTTATAGAGAGACTCTTCATCATATCAATGCAGTTTTTGAATTGATTCTCTCCATTTTTCTTGGCAAGCTTTTGAGGATAGGGATGAGGTGGATTACGCAATGGTTCCTTAGCTTTTTGCACTACCGGTTCCGGTATGTGATCACATTATACCTAGACGGGTTTACATCCTCTTGAGTATCTTCCATCGTGTCATCAATATCAATCCACACTTCATCGTTTGCTTGCACAACATTGTTCAGGATCTCCTCTTCTTCTACCACTTGCTCATCGTCCACAAGTTTCCTTTGACTTGAGTTAGATGCATTCCTACCTCTGCCACTTCTTGTAGTAACTTTCATGGCATGCCACTTTGGGTTCACCACAGTACACTTGGTAGTGCCCCCTTAGGACGAGAATTTAAAGCTTGAGGGATTTGATCCATTTGCACTTCTAAGTTTTGGATTGATGTGTTGTGTGAAGAAAGTTGGGCATCAAAATCGGCACTCTTCTCCATCATTCGCTTGAACATGTTCTCAATACGACCCATTTCAGTGTTGGAGGAACTAGGACCATAAGAAGGGTAGGAGGTGGGTTTCTCGATTGTTGATACATCGGGGACCTTTGGAAACCCAGACACTGATTTCCTTGGTTGTTGCCTCCCTAGTTGCCTTAGTTATTATTGTTTTTCCAATTCCCTTGGTTATTTCTTCCACTCCAATTGCCTTGAATATTGTTATTCCAATCACCTTGATTGTTTCCACTATTCCAATTACCTTGGTTGTTAGAATTCTTAGAATTCTAATTGCCTTGATTATTTGAAGGTCTCCATTGTTTTTGACTAGGGCCTTGGAAGTTATTTCTTTGCCCTTGAAAGTTTTTTACATATTGTACCTCTTCTTCATGATCGTTGTAAGAATCTCCTTGATCAAATCCACTATCATCTTGCACAAAATTGTCCATTCTTTGTTACCCTTGTGGACTTCTTGTTATTATCTTGTTCACCATCATATTGACTCCCTCCATAGCATTGACTTGACTCGGGTTTTGTACTTGTTGAAGTTGAGCCTTTGACAATTGGTTCATGGTGGTTGTTAACTCGAATATGGCTTGCGCATGTTCATGTAACTCTTTATGAAGAAAAATCACATTTGGATCACCTTGTGGTACCTTGGCTCTAGATTTCCACGCCGATGAAGTATCCTCGATCTCATCCAAAATAGCACACGCCTCCGCATAAGGCGTAGTCATGGAGTTTTCCCATCGTCAAGTTGATTCACTACACATTGGTTGGTGGTATTCATCCCCCGATAGAAAGATTGTTGAATGATGTCCTCTGTCATATCATTATTGGGGCACTCTTTCACCATTTTTCTATATATCTCCTATATCTCTTGTAGTGGTTCATCGGGATCTTACTTGAATGCTAGAATTTCATCCCGAAGAATAGCCATGTGCTCGGGAGAGAAGTACTTTGAAATAAATTTCTCTACTAGTTCATCCCAAGTACGAATGGAATAATTTGGAAAATGTTCAACCAATCTAAAGCTTTCCCTCATAGAGAGAATGGAAAAAGCCTTAGCCTCAAAGCATCCTCGAAGACATTTGTTTGTTTGCCTCCCCAACACGTAGATCAACAAACCCCTTCAAGTGTTTATATGTATTTTTTGACCCGGTGCGCCGGTGAAGAACCCTCGTTGCTTGAGCAAAGTGATCATCACTTTGGTTATTTGAAAGTTTCCCACCCTAATACGGGGTGGGACTAAAGAACTTGCATACCCTTAATTCGGCAACACCCGGTATGGAGCCGCTCGTGGTGGAGGTGGGGCTGGAATGGCTACATTGTACTGAGGCGGCCGGCGTTGTCTATTGGCTTGAGTTTCAAGAGGGACCTCATCCATTTAATCATCATCAACATCCACATCCACATCCCTCACGGCTATGTTTCCGAGCTCATTGTTTGCCATGATTGCACCTACAATACTCACACGTTAGTAACAAGGATGGAAAAGAAGATATTCCAAAAACACACCTAAATATATAGCTAACACCATTTTTTAGCTCCCCGGCAATGGAGCCAAAAATTAATCTCGTCCAATTTCACTCATCTATTTAGGATATGAAAACGGTCGATGCAATAGTAATACCCAAAAATAGTCGGGGTCGAATTCCGCAATAAGCTATGTGAATGGGTGTTAGTAGTATATATCTAAGAGCGTGAGTTTGTATATATAAATTTGCACTTTCGCAATACTTGGGTTTGTTTGAAAATCTAAATTAAACTACGATTGCGATATAAAGAATGAAAGATGGAAATTGTTTTTGGTTGTTTTTCAAATGATATAAAAGGCCTAGGGCTATGACCTTCACCTAGGTGTTTGCTTAATGGGTCGTAAACTTTAAAACTTGTTTTATTGGTCGAGGTGTATTATAGATATCAACACTGAAGTGCCCACTCACTACCTCTCAATCAGAGAGTGATTTTTCCCAATTTAGCTTTCTCAAGTCCAAATGGGTATTGAACAAAACAGTTAATAATAAGCTCAAGTCGGGTTTTACTATCTCTAGGTTCAACCTTTTAATTGGGCTCATCAATCTCTCGATTGACCCAATTTCTTGTTGGCCAAGTTTTCCTAAACTAAGTCTCTCTTTCTCAACTAGAGACCAAGTAAAATAGGCATGAAATAATATTTTCAACCATTAATTCTTCAAATAAAAGTAAGAACAAGGCTACATAATTAACACCCAACCATAAACAAGCAATAAATCAAACACACATTAAGTTTACACACTAGGGTTGGGTCACAACCCTAGTGAAAATCTAGCTACTCATGCTTAAATTGGAAGAAAAAGAAGAAGGGATGATAATTCAACAATATTGGTAATTAAAATGATGAAATCAATATTCAAAAAGCTAAAAATAGAACAAACTACTAAAGAGTAAAAGAAATCGTCTACTATAGCAGTGGATGTCCAAAGTTAACCCAAAAAGATGAAACTCTTCTATTTATACAGGGCTAGAATTTTCTAAAAAAAATGCCCTTTCAGAGGTTCTGCAGCCGCACAATTCCATGTGCGTTCCGCACTTTGCTTCAGATTGACAAGGTTGGAAATCTGCAGCCGCATAATAATGAAATGCGGCCGCATTGCCCTCTTTCTGCAGTCCGCACAATAATGTATGCGGTCGCACCTTGTTCTTCTGCATTCCGCACAAATGTGTCTGTGGCCGCCTAACTCTTCTTCTACGGCCGCACAATAATTGTGCGGTCCGCACTTGTGTTGGACTGGAGGTTTAGGTTCTCTGAACTTTTGCTCTGACCCAGCTTCTGCAGCCGCACAATTCATGTGCGGCCCGTATTTTGCAACATCGGTGACAAGGCAAAGATTTAGGTGAAGGCATTTTCCTTGGCCACAACATCTCAAAAGAACGGAATTTAAGTTGACAAGGAAAAGATTGAGGTGATTTCTAAACTTCCACCTCCAACTTCGGTGAAAGGTGTGCGAAGTTTCTCAGGCCATGTACATTTTTACTGACTCTTCATCAAAGATTTCTCTAAGGTGGTAAACCCGTTGTGCAATCTTCTAGAGAAAGATCCTAAGTTTAACTTCAATTATCATTGCATGAAAGCCTTTGAATTGTTAAAGTTCAAGTTGACAACCACTCCCATCATCACCGCTCCTAATTAGAGTGTCCTTTATGAACTCATGTGTAATGCGAGTGACGTAGCAGTTGGAGATGTTTTGGGGCAACGCATCAACATGATTTTTCATTAGGTATACTATACTTGTAAGACCATGAATATTGCCCAAGTCAACTATACTGTTACGGAGAAAGAGCTCCTTGCCATTGTGTTTGCAATTGAGAAATTCCGCATGTACTTGATGGGTGCGAAAGTGATTGTCCACACGGATCATGCGACACTTCGCTATCTTATATGCAAAAAATATTCCAAAGCTTGGTCGATGAGATGGGTTCTTTTGTTACAAGAGTTTGATATTGACATCCAAGAAAGAAGAGGGAGTGAAAATCAAGTGGCAGATCACTTATCTCGTTTGGAGGAGGAGGGAAGGTCGCATGATGGCCTTGAAATCAATGACTCCTTCCCCGATGAGCAACTCTTGACTATTTCAATGAAGGAGGTTCCATGGTTCGCGAATCTGGCAAATTTCCTTGTGTGTGGAATCATCATGTATGAGTTCTCTTCAAATCAAAGGAAGAATCTCAAACGGGATTGTCAAGATTATTATTGAGATGAACCCTACCTTTTCCGGATTTGTACGTATGAGGTGATTAGAAGACGTGTACCAGAAGAAGAGCAAAGTGAAATTATTGGGGCTTGTCGTTCTTCGCCATGTGGTGGTCACCATGTTGGAGCAAGAACGACGTCCAAAGTTCTAAGTTGAGGTTTCTATTGTCCCACTATTTACAAGGATTAAAGTGATATAGTGAAAAGATGTGATGAATGTCAATGGGCCGGTGGAATCTCGAGGAAAAATGAAATGCCTCTCACTACCATTTTGGAGATTGATATCTTTGATGTGTAGGGTATTGACTTCATGGGTCCTTTCGTGAGTTCTTGTGGAAACACCTACATCTTGGTCGCGGTTGATTATGTGTCTAAATGGGTTGAAGTCATTTCTCCACCCAACAATGAAGCGAGAAGTGTGGTGGCGTTCTTGAAGAAGGATATTTGCACAAGGTTTGGTACTCCGCGGGCTATTAAAAGTGATGAGGGTCGCATTTTTGCAACAAAGCTTTTGACACTTTACTTAGAAAGTATGGTGTTACTCATAAAGTTAAGAATCCCTACCATCCACAAGCTAGTGGTCAAGTGGAAGTCTCCAACCGGGAGATAAAGAGTATTTTGTCCAAAACAGTGAATGTTAACCGGACAGATTGGTCCAAGAAGCTTGATCATGCATTATGGGCTTATCGGACGGCTTTTGGAACACCTATCGTAATGTATCCATATCGGTCGGTGTTCGGCAAAGCTTGTCATCTTCCGGTGGAACTTTAGAACAAAGCCATATGGGCTCTAAATAAGTTGATTCTTGATTGGGATGTAGCCGCTAACTTAAGGGTTGCACATCTGAATGAATTGGATGAATTTCGGTACTATGCTTATGCAAGCTCATCCGTGTACACATAAAAGATGAAATATCTTCATGATAAATACATTTGGAACAAAGAGCTCAAGGTGGACGATATTGTATTGTTGTTCAACTCACAGTTGAGGATGTTTCCCGAAAAGCTAAAATCTACATGGAGTAGTCCCTTTGAAATTGTGGGTGTGACGCCCTTTGGTGCATTAGACTTGAAGAACAAAAACAATGAGGTATTATGAGTCAATGGTGAATGGGTGAAACACTATTTGGGAAAAGTTGGAGATGGACATATCGTGGAGGTGATTCATTTCAACTAATGGTATTCTACGTCGTGACGTGACGTTAAATCAGGCGCTTCTTGGGAGGCAACCCATGTTTCTTTTTCTTTTCTTGTCTTTTCTTGTAGTTAGGTGTTATTTTTGTGCTAACTTGATTTGAAATGTGCTACATAGATGAGTGTGCCTTACAGGAATAGTTGATAGAAATCGGGCTAAGTGTGCAAAAATGTGTGGTCCACACATTTACAGTTACTGCAACAAAAGTGTTATAGGGCCGCACAATCATCTCGCGGACTACAGAAATGGGAGGTGAAAAATGCCAACTCTCTGAAGTTGGTCTGTTAGAAAAATGGTCGATCTGCAGCCGCAACAGAAACTCTACAGTCTGCAACAAGGGTTTTGCGGCCGCACACACAATTCTGCAGACCGCAAAACAAAAGGGCAATTTTAAGCCACAGAAAATGGCTCGATGTAGAGTCAGAGGTGGAACTTCGAAAAGAAGGGGTGAACCTTCTAGGGGATGAGGCAAGAGTGCCTTAACCCTCTGCAAATAAAGAACAATCACAAAGAAACCTACAACCGGCACAGGGAGAGGTGCAGACCTTTCCGAGACCACCTCTTATGTCCCATCTAGGGAAGCATCAGAGGGCAACTCAGCCTCTGTAGATGAGCATCCAGTTGTCCGTCAAGGCCTCCAGGGAGGTACCAACTCAGGTACGAGTCGTCCTCATCTCATAGAACTTCAAATGGATCGGAAAGTGCTCGTCAGGCTTCTAAGACATCCACTACACCTATCCATGAGGCACCAGATACATTAGTTCAGGACATCCCCTATGATGGTAGAGGTGGAGATGCTACAATTTCCATCCTTGAAAGGTCAAATAAGAAAAAGGTATGGGAGGACCGTTTTGTCATAATAGCCGCCTTCTCCAGCCTCCGTGAATGTTGGCCAGTAAGATCGCTCAATCTTAAGCGACAATTTCAGTTGAAAGATATGGAGAGGTATAACCCTACAGTATTAAGATAGTTTAGAGAATGCAAAGGGTAGATGTGATTTACCCAGAGCGTGGTGGATGCTAAAAAGTACCTTGTCCCGGAATTCTACGCCAATGTGGCACATATCAATAAAGTACAAAGGTGACGAATGTGAGAAACCTCATAGTATGATTTGATCAGCACATATTGAACACAGTTGGGATTTCATGATGTCTAACCAACAGAGTACTTAGAGAAGTGTGAAATTGGGGATGCAACTCGTCCTTGGTTAGTAGAGATTCTAGAGTCTCCTGGGCCACCACCACCATGGATCACAACAGGGGTTTCTTTTCATAGGAGCACTCTGAGCTTTGTGGCAAAGGGGTGGATAACCTTTGTATGCAGCAGACTGGACCCATGCCAGAATGAGACCTATCTCTCAATTCCTCGGGAAGTTCTAGTTGCTTCTATCATGGTCGGGTACCCAACCAATGTGGGTGACGTGATGTCAGCCAACATCTCAGTGATTGATCGGCAGGATGACACGTCCTACCCATATCCCAGCACTATTACAGAGTATCTCATGGATGCGAGGGTAGAGCCGAGGGATTTTGATACAAAGGTAAAGCCAAAGAAGCCTTTCTCTTTGTAATCACTTATGGATGCAAGCAACACGAAGAGAAAAGGTCGACCGACTACCACCACAGGCCAGTCTGATGAGCCCACTGTGGTAGTTGCGGAGGGAGTTGATGTCCCATTTACTTTGGACGATCCTTCAGCCAGTGCTTCAGCTATGCCTCCACCACCATCTTCAGTTCCCACTATAATTCCTGCCGCAGGTTCCACCTCGGCTTTGAGGTTGTTGCCTAAGCCTACTGCTCCACTTTCTGCGATGCGATTCTCCTAAACATTGGAGAGCCTCAACAACTGGATGTAGACAGCCACTGTAAAGTTGTCTAACTTATCCAGTACTGTTGTAGCACACTTCTATTCCAGCACCTCAGATGCCCCGCTAGTTGAAGAGACATTGAAAAATCTCCTAGAGAACCAAAACACCATCATGGCTACCTTGGTACAACATGTGTTAGTGATCAAAGAGCTGGGAAAAGAAGTAAAGAAGATGAGAAAGTCCCATACTAATAAGAAGTCAGTGGACAAGTTCTGGAGGCAAGTGACCAAGCTTGTTGCAGCCAGAGATATCCCTTTTGACATGTTGATTGACCCACACCATCCAGGCCCAGATCCTACAAATCCAACAACACCTGTGGCACCAGCTGGCCAGTTTGAGAAGCCAGACTTTGATGTCGACACTGCCGAAGCAGTGCGTCAGATGTTCACCAACTCAGTCAGTCCCAGAGTCTAAGATGATGAGATCTAGTTGGATGAGATTAAGGGCAGTGACGCTGCTATGGAAACAGAGATGTCCAAGGATCCATAGGGAGTTTTCTTCACTATTTCCCCTCTTTTACTCTTATTTTGTTAAGCATTGGGGACAATGCTTATTTTTATTTAGGGAGGTGGACTTTATTTGATTTATTTGATGATTCTGAGACATTTGGCTTGTAATAACTTGATATTATTTTCTTCTTCTTCTCTCATTATGTATATATCTTATCTTTATCTCTCATATGTATATTTAGTAGTGTTTGCTTATTAGCTTCTTTATTTTTGTTTTGTTATTGGTTATTTGTTTGAGTTAGTAGCTTCGTTGTCTGTTTTAGTAGGTTATTTTTATGTTTTAGTAGCTAATAAGCCTTTGGTTTTCTTAATGCCACGGTTCTTTTCAAAGGTAGTTGTTGTGTGAACCGGGTGCCTCTTCCCACCGATGGATAGCGTGACAACCTTCTCAAGGGATTGAGTCTGTTTTTGGTGTTTAGGTAATAATAGTAGTAGTAATTAATAAAAAGACCTAATTAAGTCATGCTCGAAGAGTCAAACATGTTTTATTTGGTACCAACACACTTAACTCTGTGCTTATGGTTAGAAACAAGGCTTTTGAAAGAAATAGCTATATTTAGTAACTTTGTGACTCTTGTGTTGACTTAGGCAACCATCGAGTGGTTTAATCGACCAGTGATTTTCAATCTTGAATGTGGTCGTTGTGGGCCCTCGACTCTATTCTCTTTAACAATCCAACTGTGTGAAGGGTGAGATGCTTTGTTGCTAGTCCAAGTACCCGTGCGAAAGGTCTAAAACTTTCCCCGAATGTGTTTCAAGGCGAAATCTTAAGTTTTGCTTGGCTTGAGAAGTGATTGTAGGCTTTCCTTGGCCCGTTTGAATTTTATATTGCCTACTAGTGTTGTTATCCCTAATCAACCCATTTGAGCCTTGAGCGTTTCTCATTTAATAACCATGTTACAAGCCTTTACCCGTTTGTCGTGACCCTCTCTTGGCACCCGAGCTTTCCTTAACACTCTTGTGAAACAATTGACTAAAAACGTAAGTTTGGGGGAGAGACAAGGAACTTGAAAAAGGTATCAAGGCATAAAAGAGAGATGAAATGATGAGACAGAAAGGCAAGAATAGAAAATAACAAAAAGAAAAATACAAAAAAAGTGAATAAGTGGAAGAGTTAAAGGTATTCAAAGATAGGAAATGATCCCAAACATGGAGAAATCAAAGAGGGAGAAAATGAATGTAATGATCAAGAAAGAGTGATGCTAAGTCTATTTAGTTCCCCAAAGAAACGAAAGTGCCTTAAAGAATTGGCAAAGTGTGAGCCGAGAATAAAAAATGGAATGCTTAAGGAAAGGTGTAACAACTCAACTATACTGTATCCAACCCTAATCCAAAAGCCTTCATTACATCCTGAAAGAAGTCCTATTTTATTTCAAGCCGAGTGAGCTTATATTAGTGGTGATCTACATGAGGGGCAAGCCTATTGTATTTGAAGTCGTGCTTGCGAAATTCTCTTGAGATAGATGAGTGAACCTTTTGTAAATCTTTAGATTGAGTGGTAATTCTTAAGTAATCTAGGCAAACGGAGAGTAGAGGAGGAAGAGTTTGGGATCCACAATGACCTACACGAGAGAGCGAGCATCCTTGATTAGTAAAGTCAACTCATGATGCTCAAGTGTCACATTAGAACTATATGTGCATGAATGCTTAACTTGTCACCTTGTTGATAATACATGAGTAGGTGTGGGTAATTGTTGATCCCCACTGATGTGTGGATGGCTCACCTTTGACTTGCTGAAATGACCCTCAACTTTTGGAGGTGGGAACTAAATTGTTTACTTGAGGAAAAGCAAAGACTTAAGTTTGGGGGAGTTGATAACTGGGGATATTAACTACTTATTAGCACCTTTTAGCTTTTGTTTTAGTCTAAAAGCATTGAATTTTATTCCCGAAACTAATGAAATTGTGCAAAATTGTAGGAATTCTGGAAGTTGGACTCCCGAGATGAAATTTGACTCAAAAAGGAGTAGTCTAAGCATAAGTCAATAAAGGGAATAAAATCATGCAATGCGTGGTCCGCAGAATTACATCCATGGCTGCAATCAAAGAAGGAAAATCTGCTCACAATTATGCTAATTGCGGATCGCACATGAATTGTGCGGCCGCAAAAGATAGGTGTTAATGCCATGCCCTAAACTCAAGAAGCGCGATCGACGCTCAACCGAGTGAACCCTGGGCAAGCAATCATATTAGATACTTTCTACCCAACTCAGCCATGATCAAGAGAAGATATAATTTTATTAATTAGACAGTACGAAGATCATGTATACAATACTAAATCATTTCATTAGTCACATCATTTTTAAGTCTCAAAATACACACATTCTTATGGTTTGAGTGGAACAAGTGATCAAAACACAACCTAACTTGTTTGACTTTTCTAGCACCCATGTACAACCCACACTGTGTCTACGGAGCCTCTAAAAGATACAAAAGAGTTTTACGATAGTGCCGGCAATAAGGCTCCGGCTATACCTCAAAACGTGATAACAATATGAAAAAAAAAAAGATACAATACGTGACCCCGGGATGAAGTGGGGCTCACCAAGTCTGTTGGGAAGAGGATGTACCACTATCGCTGATCAACGCGGCATGCTATGGAACCACCTGCATCCATTTAAAGATGTAGTGCCCCGGGAAAAAGGGATGATAGTACCGTCGAATAGTACTAGTATGTTTAAATAAACACCATCTCAATAGAATGAATGATAATACAAGGAGGAACAATCATGAAATCAATAGAAGTCTCAAACAATACCAAAACATCAAGTTAAGAATCACATAAGTTTTCAAGTAAATTTCTATGATATTAGGTTGGGAGATCTTTAGTGCCGATATACCATAACTCACAATACCACTGTATTCTTACATGGAGTCCGATCACGACCCGATCGACTAGGTCATCTCATTTAAGACATCAACCATAACCATAATTTCAATTATAATTTCCAGCACAGTCACCACCATATGTGCGGCATGGCGTCTGATCACGGCCCGATCGGCTAGGTCGTCTCACCCCAG
Organism: Nicotiana paniculata; assembly: GCA_005239505.1. Lineage (NCBI taxonomy): Eukaryota > Viridiplantae > Streptophyta > Magnoliopsida > Solanales > Solanaceae > Nicotiana > Nicotiana paniculata. The sequence continues at coordinate 35,171 of MDKI01040427.1, read as the reverse complement.
ACATTACCTTTTTCAGTCAATCATCTCACTTCATACTTCTTGCACATCCTTTCAACTCATTGGCACTAGCGGCCACAATTATAAAGTCATTCTTAGTACTTGGTCGTATTTCATAATTCTAGTTTCCCCTTTCCACATTCAAACAGAATTATCATTATCAACGACAATAAATCTTCCCATTCAAGACATTAAATTCACATATGAGCAATTTGGAAATCTTAGGCACATAGAGGCTTTTCATACAATTTGGCATAACAACCTTTATTTCGATCTTGACTTGAAGTCTTAACATTTTTAACACATATTCCATATTTTGAACACATCCTCAAGTGATAAAATTACATGATGAAGCATTTAGAATACATATTGAACATATATCCTTCAACACAAGCACATTCGGAATAACCAATTCTATAATGATCAATTTGGGACTTACACCAATTACATGAACAACGTGGGATTGGATTCTAAGAAGAAGGGGTTTAGCCAACATACCTCAATTGAGCTTCCTTAAACTTTAAAACGTTCCGGAATTCTTAGCAACTTCAATCTATTTTAGAAATATAAAAAGTTGGACCAAAATTAGGACGATGATCATGATTCTAGCTCATTTGAGAGCATTATCAAACACTAGGTGTGCATTAAAGTTTTTACGGCCCATTTGTGAAAGTTTCCATCCTCCCTCAATCCATTCTCTATCATTTTTAGCTCACAATCTTCCTACATACTTTGATAACACATACATGAAAGATAACAACCCTCACACCAAGAATTGTCTTTCTAATTATCCCTTTTTTAGTAAACTTTCTAAATTGAGAGCTAGGACATAGATTCTTACCTTTAGGATGAAGACTTTCCTTGTTAATCTTCAATGATTGAGCAAGAATTGATGAATTATAGATTGAAGTTCACTCCCCCACTCTAAGCACTCTTTCTCACTCTAAAAGTATCAGAAATTTTCTCAAAATCGACTATGGCATATGATTTAACGAAGTAGGGTTGGGTTATAAAAACCCAAAAATGAAGCCCCGAGACAGTATCTACGATCACATATGTGCGCCCATAATGATTCTGCGGTCCGTAAAATGGCCACAAAAAATGGCCTCCGGAACTGGGCTGGCCTGCTTCACTCTGCGGCCGTTATGCGGCCTGTAGACCTGTTCTGTCGTCGCATAATGCACCGCAAAGACTCCCTCCGCAAAAATTCCAAGGTTGATCATGCGATCAAAGTGCGGCCCGCGAAATAGTTATGCGCTCGCATAATTGGCCGCGCAATTAACATCAAGAATGACCCAAGTAGCTGCTTCACTCTGCGGTTATTCTACGGCACACAGAGTGATTATGCGGTCACATGATAGGCTGTATAAATGCCCAACTCTGCAAAATATTTTCCTTCAACTCTCCAGCGCACTGTTCAATCCAAAAAGTCTGAACCGCGGCGAGCCTACCCCAACATCACGAAACCCCGGTTTGTAGGAAAAAAATATTTACGGGGCCTGACACTTAAGGTCAAGATCAGAGAGATGGAAAAAAGAACAAGTCCGGAGCTTCAGTGAATTACGGACCACACAAGATATGTGTGGCTACAGAATATTGTCTTGTAGCTGCAATCATACTATGCGGACCGCAGAAGAATGCCTTACAGCCACAGTTCTACATTTGTGATCCGCAGAAATGTTGCCTCGCAACCATAGTTCAGAATTTTGCGATCGCACAATCCCAGATCCTGTCAGATGAAGAAGTTTGCGGACCGCACATGGATTTGTGCGGCCGAAGAACCTCCCGAGGGGTATTTTTGTCTGAGATTTTCAGCCTTGTATAAATAGAAGAGTTTCACAAAATTAGGTCAAGTTTGAACCTCCACAATTACTGTAGCCATTTCTCTTTGCCTCTTTTGGAAGTTTACTTTATTTTGGTGTATTTATAATTGATTTAATCATTTTAAGCTTACATTATGATTTTAATTAATCTTTCTTCTTCTTTTTCTTCAAACCCAAGTATGAGTAGCTAGATTTTTATTAGGGTTGTTGTAACAACCCGACTGATCGTTTTGCTTTTGTGAGCCACTTTCCCCTAAATAAGACTCCACGTATGCGTTTTTAATATCTTATGACTTGCGAGGATGGTTAGTTCAGGATTTGGAAGGGTTCGGGTTGAAATCGGGACGCTTGGTTACTTGGTTTGGCTTTAAAAGGCTAAGTTTTACTTCGGTCAACGTTTTAAGTAAACCTCCTCTGAATCAGTATTTAACGGTTCCTATAGGTTCCTATGATGATTTTGGACTTGGGCGTATGTTTGGATCGGATTTTGGTTGTAGACCATGGAGTGTTTCGGCGCCTAATAGTGAAAGTTGGCTCTTTAAAGGTTTTAAAGTTCTTTAAATTTTTTTTGAAGTAAGAATTGGTGTTATCGAGGTCTAATTGGAATTCTGGACCTGGGAATAGTTTCGTTTGGTGGTTTGAGACTTGCACGCAAAATTTAGTGTCATTCTGAATAGTCTAAGTATGATTCGGCGCGTTTGAAGCAATTTGGAAACTTGAAGTTTATATTTTCATTCAATTCAGTTTAAGGGTGTGAATCTTAGATTTGTTCTTGATTTACGTGTTTCGAGATTTTGAGCAGGTCCACATTATGTTTATAGACTTGTTGGTGCATTTGGACGGGGTCTCGAGTGGCTCGGGTGAGTTTCGAACTGCCCTGAGTAATGTTGGAAAACCAGAAATTCCAATTCTGGTTTCCCTCTTCGCGAACGCGAAAGGACTCACGCATTCGCGATGAAGGAATTGGGGCTGAGGGATTTTTATGCTACACATTTACGAAAGCCGACCCGTGTTCGTGAAGGTCTGGGACCTGTGACCTTCGTGTTCGCGTGATGTGACTCGCGTTCACGTAAAGGAGCCTGGGCTAGGCTTTGGGTCGTTGTAATTCTTCGCGTTCGCGAAGAAGCCTTCGCATTCGTGAAGGGTAGGCCAAGCTAGCCTCCACATTTGCGAGGCCCCTGTCGCGTTCGCGATGATTCATTTCTGGGGGCGTGGACGATTTGCCTTCGCGAATGCGAGGCCTCTTCCGCATTGGCGAAGAAGAATGCAGTTGGCTAATGTGTTTTATAATCGGGTCTTAAGCCATTGTTGGGTTCATTTATTGCACTCTTGGGAGATTTTGAAGCTTTAAAGAGGGGGATTTCAACCTAGCTTTTGAAGATAAGTAATTTCTACCTAATGTGAGTTTAATACATAGATTATTGGTAGATTTTAACATGTAAATTTGCGGAAATCATGGGTTTAGATGAAAAACCTAGATTTTGATAAAAATTGGATTTAACCACGAAAATGGCTATGGAATTTTGTGAAAATTATATATTTGAGTTCATGAGGTATGGGTAACAACTTTCTTCAAATATTTCCGAAATCAAGGCATGTGGGCCCGGGGGTGAATTTTAGGAAATCTTCAATTAGGATTGGGATATCACTTTAAAAGTTAGGATATGAACTTCTGAACATGTATTGATTATTTTATATAACATTTGACTAGTTTCAAGTCATTTGGCACCGAGTTGAGGGTTAAAGCACATTTGTGGACCGCAAAGTAAGCTTTGAGACAAGGTAAGTCTCTTTTCTAACCTTGTAAGATGGAACGCATCCCCTTAGGTGTGTTTTGCTGTAAATTTCTTGTGTGGGGAGCTATATACGCACTATGTGACGAGAGTGCGTGCGTAGCTATATTCCACGTGATGTCCGGGTAGTCTTAGGTTCACCATGCCTTGTTGACATTGTTATTTGATTATGCTTATTAATTGCCTTGAATATAACTGAGATTGAGGATTTCAAGATTTAAAAGTTTCCAGTTTGGATTTCTTATTTTTAGAAAGAATTGAGGATTATGATAACTTTGAGAAATCCATGTTCACTCGCGTCGCAAGTATTTTTCTGCGAGCGAGGTAAATTTTACAACTCTTATGGGAGTGGGTCATTTGCCTCGATAGGTTAATAGATGTATCTATGGTTCGTGCCATTTGATCCTCGGCAGTGCAACACAGTAAATGTATATGTATTTTGGATCGGGTCGTACATCCTCGTCATAATTCGTGCGTAATAATATTTGGAGCCAATTTATACTTGATATCATTTTTATTGGCTTGAGAGGTTAAATGGTTAAATGATGGAAGTTAATTTGGGATTTACTGTTAGTGAAAGAATTATTTATTTACCTCTTGTTATTGACTTTTCAGCTGTATTTGTGTATTTGAAATTGAAATTGAAAGCTAAAATACACGATCTTTAATATTCTTATTAGATTATGCCATTTTGAGAATAAAAAATATTGGAATTGAGATAAAGCTTATAAATTTTAATTGAGAGACAAAAATATTTTAATTAATTTTAAAAATAAAATACATTCTTCTCTCTTCCACTTTATATTGGTCTCGCAGGTCATTACCAATTCACACAAAATAAAAGATATATAATAATGAAACAATTACAAGCAACATAGTAAAAAAAATATTAAAATCAAAACTTTATATGTAAAATAAAATAGAAACAAATTCTAATTTATTTTTCCATATCATGTTAAAAAAATATTAAAAATATTGATACATTTTATACAAAATAATAAAAGAACATATATGTTGGACGAAGTAAAAAATTAAAATTTAGCATTAAATATGAAATTATTTCAGTTATAGAATATAGAGAAAATACTAAACTTAAAAAATAAAACAAAGGAAGTAAATAATAATCAATATATTATTGAGAAATTTAGACAATTCAAGAATAAAACAAACTTGAAAGTGAATCCAAATGGTAGTCAAACTTGATAAGAAAATAATATATTAAAAGTTGTCTAAATTATATTAAAAAGATGATAGTGAAGCTTGATATGAAGCCAAATGGTGTATTGAAGAAAATTAAAAAAATATAGAATGATGAGACTTAATTAAATTTGAGATGAGAAAGTGAATTTTCAATTATTATGAAAAAATACAATAGATAATACTACATTATCTTAATAAAACTAAAATCATATAATATTAAAAAATAAAAGAATTTCAAATAATGAATAAATAAACTTACTCACAAGAAAACTAAAAAAATTTATTATAAAATTATAGCGATAAAACTTAATATTTGAATTTAGATGAGAAAGTATCTTTTAAATTATGATGAAAAATCCATATAAATAATAAAACATAGCCAAACCATATAGATAAAGTCAAAATAAAAAGATATAGAATAATAAATGAATTTCAAGTAAAAGATAATAAATCAATAATCAACTTTCTCAGGAGTAAAAATTCTATATTATCTATATTATACTAAAAGAGCTAGTAAGCAAGGACACTACGAGGCAAACCAATAAAAAATTTACATGATAGTGCAATTATATTGAGCAACAAGTAAAGCAATAACGATAATCGAGGAACATAAGAAAAAAAATACTATAAAATATAAAATGATAAGATGCATTAGAATTTCTAATCATAAAGTATTTTTGAGAACAAAATCATACATATGTTAAATATCATGTAACTTAAATCTTAATAGATAAAGTCAAAAGTTAAAAATATTAGATAATGGAAGAATTCAATAGCATAATTTTAAATGATAGATGACTTTAATAATTAAATCATCTCAAAAATAAAGAACTATCGACCTATACCTTGTTGCACAATCCTGTACAAAATCATCTCAAAAATACTTGTTCAGAGGCTCCAGGATGTGATGGATAAACTGGTTGACAACTCCCAATATGCTTTTGTTTCAGGTAGAATCATTTCCGATAATATAATCCTACGTCATGAATTGGTGAAGGGTTATGTGAGAAAAGGGATCTCCCCAATGTGTATGAGAAAATTGGATATGCAAAAGGCGTATGACTCAGTAGAGTGGGTGTTCTATGGATGGTCTGGATTTCCCAAATAGGTTTACAAGGTGGATCATGCAATGTGTGAAAACAGTCTCATACTCAGTTCTGATAAATGGGCAGCCTTGCAAGCCCTTTGATGCCAAAAGAGGTTTAAGGCAAGGAGACCCCCTATCCCTTTCCTTTTTGTGTTAACGATGGAATACTTCAAAAGAAGCCTCAAAACTCTTCAGAATAATCCATATTTCAATTATCATCCCAGATGTGAAAAACTGAAGATTGTACAACTTGGCTTTGCGGATGACATACTAATTTTATATAGAGGTGATGTCATCTCTGTCCAACTTCTATTTGACTACTTCCTAAACTTTTCAAAGGCTTCAGGATTGGTAGTTAATAAGCAGAAGAGCTCTATTTACTTTGGTGGTGTGACTGAGGTTGTGCAGAATGATATCCTGACGAGCTGAATTTTACTAAAGGGTAGTTACCAATTAGGTATCTTGGAGTTCCACTAAGTACAAGGAGACTAATTGTTGTACAATGCTACCCTCTACTGGACAAAATTCTAGGAACAATAGAATCATGGACTACAAAGTACCTATCCTATGCTGAGAGGGTACAGTTGATAAAAAGCGTACTGTTTTCCATCCAAACTTTTTGGGCTCAGGTTTTTGTACTCCCAAAGAAGATCATACACTTGATTGAGCCAATGTGTAGGAAGTTCCTTTGGACCGGGGTGTTGGGAATAATAGAAAAAAACTTGCTGGCATGGGACAAAGTTTGCATGCAACTCTCTGCATGGGGACTAAACATTATTGACGTGCATACTTGGAATAAAGCCGCTATCAGTAAGCATTTTTGAAATTTGTGCAAGAGAAAAGATAAGTTGTGGATCCAATGGATCCATAATTATTACGGGAAGAACATGCCAATATGGGACATAAATCCGACTCAAGCATCCTGGATGGTGAGGAAAATCTTGAAGGCCAAGGACTACTTTGCAAAAGCTGGTTACATGCCTGCGGATATAGTAGGAATGACTTTGTTCTCTATAAAGAAGTTATATCACCAAATGCAAGGGAATTTCCAGAAAGTCCCACAGAGAAGGCTCATATGTAATAATGCTGGAAGTCCCAAGTGGATCTTTATATTGCGATTGATAGCTTATGGGAAACTATATACTAAGGACAGGCTTACAAAATGGGGTATTCTGAGTAATATGGTTTGTCCGCTATGTAAAGTTGAGAATGAATCCAGAGAAAAGCTATTTTTTCTATGCAAGTATTCGAAAAGCGTGTGGAGAAAATTATTAAAATGGAGGGGGATAAGCAAGAAACCGATGGGATAGAATGTGGAACAAGAATGGGCTGAGAGATATGCTAGAGGTAAAAATGGCAGTGCTGATACCTATAGACTGACCTTAGCTGCATGTGGTTATGCTATCTGGCAAGAGAGGAACCTCAGAGAATTTTAGAGCAAGAAGAGAGATGGTGAATGTCTGACAATAAATTGTCCAAGATATACATGAGCGAGGTGCAAGCAAGGTGAAGATTGCAAGCAAACTGGGAACAATGAATTGGTATCCATGACTATTGTAATAGGAGATACAAAGCTAAATAATAGATAAATATCAATAGTTCAGTTTTTTTGTTTGAGTAGTTACTACACCTTGATTCTACTGATCATGTTGTAGGGGTTTTGTTTCGACTTGTACAATAACATCTTTCCCTGGTAATAAAATTCATTTACCAAAAAAAAAATTAAATCTTGAAAATCAAAATATTAATAAAAATTCAAAGGAGAAGAAAAACTTAATTTCTAGGAATATAATACAAAAATAACAATTATTAAAAAAATTGGTAGATTTATATTTTATAACTAACGAAGAAAAAAATTATTTGGACGAATTCAAACAGATATGTACAATAGAAAAAAAGTTTCAAGGCTAAGTTTTAGGAATAAGAAATATATATCTATATTATATTAAAAAAGAAAAAATTAATGAAAATATTAAGTCAAGTAACAAGCTAATAAAATATCATAACAACAAATAAAATAATATTAAATATAGTAGATTATATAATTAAAAAAAGTGAGGAACTGAAAAGCTTGATGTCTATATAAATCTTTTTCTAATTTCATAAGATTTTCTTATTGCACATGTTTCACTAGATAAAAAATAAGGAAATTAAAAGTAAATTCAAGCAATATGATTGTACGATTTTGTAGGCTCGAGAAGTTACATCAAGGGTAGAAGCCTGGAAGAGGTCGAGATCAAGCTCGAAGGTGGAACAAGAGGCTCGAGTGTCTGGGTGCTCGATGAGCATCGAATCAAGACACGGTCGATGCCGACTAGTGCCGTTATGAGTTTGTTTCGGAAAGGACAAGATTCTCGCCACATCCCCAAAGATCATGGCGCAAATTCCGGGATAGATTTGTACGAATTAGTACAAATCCGTACTAGGTGGTTATACAGTTGTACCAATAAGATTCTTTACCAAAATAGAAGTCTACCTTATTTAGGGTTTCGCCTCCTATATAAAGGGGACCCCAATCATTTGTAAATATCATCTTATCATTAGCAAAGAATATACTATCTTACTTCCTCGCTCATTGTTCTTCAGAATTGTTCTCTAGCTTTACTGCTCTTATTTTATTGTTCTTGCTTTATCACCCTTTATCCCCTCGAGGTCATCGAGCTCGAGGTCCATACTACCCGAGTAACACTGGTTTGGATCATCAATTCTTCTCATTTATACTCTACATTACTTGCTTACTAATTGGTATTGGACTAGATCACATATCTTTAAAATCATAAATCAAATTAAAAATTTTACTTGTATTTTCGAGGTAAACAGTTTGGCGCCCACCATGGGGCTAAGGATAATAGTGATTATTTCAGTGCTAATTTTCTGATAACACATGTTATTCTTCACACTTTTTCTTGTCAAAGATTATTTTATTTCAGGCTAAAACCTTTCGAACTCAGCAAACACACAAGTGCATGGTAATGATGGCCTCGGATTCTACGGGGACAATGAAAATGCAATAGCTGCAGGAGCCGGTGTGCCACTGCTCAACCCTAGGGTAGCACCAGTTCCTAACCCAGTCGATGGTCGTTCACACATTGTAATAAACGTCGACTTGGGCACGGACGTCGGAGGAAGCGTGCGTGGAGAAGTTCAACCCAGTGGCCAAAGAACACATGGTCGAGGAGATGGGGAAGTCAGTATCCAAGTTATTTTTGAAATGTTACAAGCGCAACAAATTGCCATCACTCATTTGCAAAGCCAACAAAAGACTCCGAGTGTGGTGGGACTAGAAACTACTCATCGTGTTGAACCAGTCCCGGAAAGGTCGAGCAACAATGGATCATGAACAGACCCCACAATCATGAGAATGCTCGAAGGAATCACAAAGAGGATCAAGTCGGGAGAAAAAAGGATCGAGGACAACAATAAAAAGGTGGAAACGTACAACTCGAGGGTCGACCAAATACCGGGAGCACTTCTTGTTTTGAAAGGATTGGATTCTAAGAAATTTGTGCAAAAACCTTTCCCCTCGAGTGCAGCCCCAGAACCTATTCCGAATAAGTTTCGCATGCCGGACATTCCCAAAAAAAAATGGGACCACCGATCCCAACGAGCACATCACCACGTATACTTGTGGTATAAAGGGAAAAGATTTGGAAGACGATGAGATCGAGTTTGTTCTACTGAAGAAATTCGGGGAGACTTTGTCTAAAGGGGCCATGATTTGCTACCACAACCTGCCCTCAAACTCTATTGATTCGTTTGCCAAGTAGGCAGATTCGTTTGTAAAGGCACATGCTGGTGCTATAAAGTTTGCGACAAGAAAGTCAGACGTATTCAAAATTAAACAAAGAGACAACGAGATGTTAAGAGAGTTTGTATCCCCGTCCAGTTGGAATGAATGGAGTTACCACCAGTCTCCGATGACTGGGATGTTCAAGCTTTCACTCAGGGGCTAAACGAGCGGAGCTCGATAGCATTGAGGCAGTTGAAGAAAAACTTGATCGAGTATCCCGCCGTGACTTGGGCGGATGCGCATAACAGATATCAGTCAAAGATTAGGGTCAAAGATGATCAGTTGGGAGACCCCTCGGGCTCGATTTATCCAAGAATATTAGCAGCAAAAGAATCGAGAGATACAAACAGGGAACCGAGGCCGAGCAAGGAGAGATATCAGCCATATGCCGAAGAGCAAAGGAACAGCTCAAGGCGCAACATACCTCGGAATGATCGAAGAGTTGATTGAGGACAGAATTCTCCGGGACTCATAAGCAAGACCGGGTTTGATAGGCATTCAGGACCAGCGGAGGCACCTCGATTGTCAAAATATAATGTTAGCATCGATGCCTCGGGTATCGTCTCAGCTATTGGAAAAATTAGAGATACCTCATGGCCTAAACCCATACAAACTGATCCTTCTCAGAGGAATCCCAATTTGATGTGCAAGTATAACGGTACACATGGGCACAGGACCGAGGATTGCAGGTAACTGATAAAGGAGGTAGCCTCATTGTTCAATGAAGGGCATCTTCGGGAATTTCTCAGCGATAGGGCCAAGAACCATTTCAGAGAAAGAGATGCCAACAGGAAGAATGAACCGGAGGAACCTCAACATGTTATTCACATGATCATCGTAGGAGTCAACATCCCATAGGGACCCATATTCAAACGCACCAAAGTATCAATCATAAGGGAGAAGTAGACTCGGGACTACATGCCCGAGGACACCCTCACATTCAATGAGGAAGACATCGGGGGCTTATCTCATTAGCGCAATGATGCACTGGTAAGTTATATTCTTTTAAATAAATTTCAAGTTAAACATGTTCTTGTGGATCCAGGTAGCTCGGAAAATATAATCAGGTCGAGGGTCGTAGAGCAGCTCGGGCTGCTTGACCAAATCATACTAGCATCTCGAGTCTTGAATGGCTTCAACATGGCAAGTGAAACAACAAAAGGGGAAATCATCCTCCCAGTAAACATGGTCGGAACCATACAAGACACAAAATTTCATGTTATCGAAGGTGACATGAGGTATAATGCTTGGATCCACAGCATGAGGGCAGTGCCATCAACCCTTCATCAAATGATGAAGTTCCCAACAAAAGATGGCGTAAAAACGGTATATGGGGAGCAACACGCAGCTAAGGAAATATTTGTAGTCCATGACTTGGCACCAGTATCGAGGACCTGTGCATTAGAAAAGTCGAGCATCAAGTACAAACTGGTAACCAAATAGCAATCACAGTCTATATCCTCGGTTGAGCCCGAGGAACAGGTGGTCGAGGACAAAGAGGAAGATTTCCTTACTCCTCGAGCTTTCGTCGCCCCCGAGGAGTCAGATGCGACGAAGTACACGGTCGAGGAACTTGAGTAGGTGATATTGATCGAGTATATGCCGAAATGAAAAGTATACATGGGGACGGGATTAACTCCCAAACTCAGGAAAAAAACTCATTCAATTCCTTATCGGTAACTTGATTGCTTTGCTTGGACCCACTTAGATATGACAGGGATCCCATCGGAGATAACCACTCATCGACTAAGTGTCTATCCCAGATTTAAACCGGTGAAACAAAAGAGGAGGCCTCAGTCCGAGGTAAAGCACGCATTCATCAAAGACGAGGTAACCAAACTTCTTAAGATAGGGTCCATTAGGGAAGTAAAATATCCCGAGTGGATAGATAATGTAGCAGTAGTCCCTAAAAAGGGAAACAAACTTAGAATGTGTGTAGACTACAAAGATTTGAACAAGGCATGCCCTAAAGACTCTTTCCCATTGCCCAACATCGATCATTTGATCGATGCTACGGCCATCCACGAGATCCTTACTTTTCTCGATGCCTACTCCGGGTACAATCAAATTCGAATGAACTTGGAGGACCAGGAAAAGACTTTGTTTATCACAAAGTATGGTACATATTGCTATAACGTAATGCCCTTCGGGCTAAAAAATGCAAGGGCTACATACCAACGCCTAGTTAATAAAATGTTCGAACATCAGATAGGGAAATCTATGGAAGTTTATATTGATGACATGCTAGTTAAGTCCCTGCGCGCAGAGGACCATTTGACTCATTTGTAGGCAACGTTCGAGATCTTAAGAAAATACCACATGAAACTCAACCCTGAGAAATGCGTTTTTAGAGTCGGCTCGGGCAAGTTCTTAGGTTTCATGGTGTCGAACAGGGGGATCGAGATCAACCCCGACAAAATCAAAGCCATCGAGGAAATACCTATCGTAGACAATGTGAAAGTCATACAACGGCTAACCGGGCAGATAGCTGCCCTAGGCCGGTTTATCTTGAGATCATCGGATCAGAGTCATCATTTCTTTTCCCTACTCAAGAAGAAGAACGATTTTGCATGGACTCCAGAGTGTCAACGAGCCTTAGAAGAGTTAAAACAGTACCTCTCGATCCCACCCTTGCTTCATACTCCGAAGAAGGATGAAAAACTCTACTTGTATTTAGTCGTGTCTGAGGTAGCGGTAAGTGGTGTGCTAGTTCGAGAAGAATAAGGTACGCAATTTCCTGTTTATTATGTAAGTCGAACCCTAAGAGATGCTGAAACCAGGTACCCGCATTTAGAAAAGTTAGCACTTACACTGATAAGCGCATCTAGAAAATTAAAACCATATTTTCAATGTCACCCTATATGTGTACTGACTACATACCCACTTCGAAATGTATTGCATAAGCCCGGATTATCGGGCCGATTGGACAAATGGGCCATCAAACTTGGAGGGTATTATATCCATTATCAACCCCGAATGGCTATCAAGTCTCAAATTTTGGCAGACTGCTTAGCTGATTTTACGCCTGCCCTTGTACCCGAAGTAGAAAAGGAACTCTTGCTAAAAACGGATACGTCTATGGACCCTCTTTACAGACGGTGCCTCACATGTGAAATGGTCCGTGCTCGGTATTGTTTTAAAACCGCCTATTGGCAATATCATTAGGAAATCTATCAAAACTTCAAAATTGACTAACAATGAGGTCGAGTATGAGGCCATGATTTCAAGTCTCGAAATGGCCAAGGGGCTGGGAGCAGAGGTCATTAAGGCCAAGTGTTACTCTCTTTTGGTAGTAAACCAAGTAAACGGAAGCTTTGAAGTTCGAGAAGATAGAATGCAAAGGTACTTAGACAAACTTCAAGTGACATTGCACCGCTTCAAGGAATGGACACTGGACCATGTACCCCAATAACAGAACAGTGAGGCCGATGCACTTGCGAATTTGGGGTCGTCGGTGGAAGAAAATGATATTTTCCCAGGGACTGTCGTCCAATTGTCAAGGTCGGTGGTCGAAGAGGGCCATGCGGAAATTAATTCAACAAGTTTGACATCAGATTGGAGGAATAAGTATGTTGAATACTTGAAGCACGAGAAGCTCCCCTCGGACCCAAAAGAGTCGAGAACCTTATGAGCCAAAGCAGCTCGATTCACGCTCGATGAAAATGGAACATTATACAGAAGAACCTTCGACGGACCATTGGCAGTGTGCTTAGGACCGGGAGACACCGATTATGTATTGCCAGAAATCCACGAAGGCACTTGTAGGAACCACTCTGGTGCCGATTCTTTGGTTCACAAGGTAACTAGAGCAGGATATTACTAGGATAACATGGAAAAAGATACTAAGGAATTCGTTCGAAGGTGTGATAAATGCCAAAGGTTCGCACCGATGATCCATCAGCCTGGTGAACAACTCCATTCAGTCCTATCCCCATGGCCATTCATGAAATGGGGGATGGACACGGTCAGCCCCTTACCAACGGCGCCAGGTAAAGCAAAATTTATTTTGTTTATGATTGACTACTTTTCAAAATGGGTAGAAGCGTAGGCCTTAGAGAATATAAGATAAAAAGAAGTCGTTGAATTCATATGGGACCACATCGTGTCTCGGTTCGAGATACCCGCTGAATTAGTATGTGACAATAGGAAGCAGTTCATCGGTAGAAAAATGACAAAATTCTTCGAAGACCATAAGATCAAAAGGATTCTATCGACGCCCTATCACCCAAGCGCAAATGGCCAGGCCGAGTCCACAAACAAAACTATCATTCAAAACCTGAAGAAGAGGTTGAATGATGCTAAAGGGAAATGGAGAGAAGTAATGCCCGAGGTGCTATGGTCATATCGAACAACGTCGAAGTCGAGCATGGGGAAAACCCCATTTTCTTTGGTGTATGGATCCGAAGCATTGATTCCGGTCGAGGTCGGGGAACCTAGCTTAGGTTTCAGCATACTACCGAGGCTTCGAACCACGAGGCTATGAACACTTGTCTCAAGCTACAAGATGAAAAACGTGCCACACTAGTTCGAATGGCCGCGCAAAAGCAAAGGATCAAGAGGTATTACAACAAAAGGGCGAACCTTCGCCATTTCGAAGTCGGGGACTTAGTTATAATGAAAGTCACCCTCAATACTCGAGATCCAAACGAAGGGAAATTAGGTCCCAATTGGGAAGGACCGTATCGAGCCCTCAGAGTCGTAGGGAAAGGATCCGAAAAACCTAGCACAATGCAAGGTGAGCAACTATCAAATAATTGGAACATATTACTACTCAAACGATATTATTGCTAAGGTATGACCTTCTCCCCTTTTTCATTTATATTTAAGACTAACTCCTTGCGGGTGTTCGATTGGAGACATCAAAACACCCTTCAACTCGAAGACCTTAGGTTTTAAAGCATGCGTTGCACTCTTTTTCCCTTAGATCGGCTTTTATCCCAAATGGGCTTTACCATAAAGGTTTTTAACGAGGCAACACTTATATTCTACCTAAGGGGAATTCAATAAGTATTCAAGGCTTCTTTTCAATCAATCTCGAATACTGAAGGGCATCACCCTCGGAGGTTGTACTTTCAAAGAAAACAACTCACGCCAAAGAGGGCCTCGATAGGAAAACTTTGTAATGGGCCAAACGGTCAAATGAACTGTGTCCATGTAGAATAGTCGAGCCCCCGACGGCAAAACATGTACGCATGTATCAATTATTCAAAAAAATCATTCTTGCTATATCGAAACACTTTGTGTTTCAAAGAAGTCTACTATTATACGAGTTTCACACTTATAATTCTACGAGAAACGACTCAAGGTAAAGAACACAAATGCACCCTGAATACTCGGGATTGTCATCGACAGTCGACATATCGAGCCATCGAAAACTCGATCTCATAAGATCTCAAAGAGGCATCCCCTCGATATAAAAGCCAAGGCCATCATACTCGAGGAATAAAGGCTACGGCCATATGAAATGCTATGACCATATGAAAGACTACAGTCATATGAAAAGGCTACGGCTGAAATAATGCATCTCAGAGACGTCTGACTTCCGCCATAAAATTAAAGGCCTTCGAACACTTTGAAAAATCGGTTAAATCAGGCTACTCTCGGCAAAAGCAAATGATAAAGGGCTTCGATAAAACTAGCCCTCGAATAATTTCAAGGCTTTGATAATAGCAGTCTTCGAAAAAACCTCAAGAGGTATTCAATTATCATTACAAAACAAATTAAAAACAAGGTCCCAATCGATCTAACCTTCGAAAAATCCAACGAGTACAAAAAACACATGCTAAGGCATACCAAGTTTTTCACCAAGTCTTTTAGCCAGAAATAGGGAAACATTATAGCCATTTTGGAGGCCGAATTGGCCCAAAAGAGCCTAAGAGCTAATATTAAAGCTTAAGGGCCAAATATTTAAGAACATATAAGCCAAAGCACACGGGGCTCAAGACCTCACTCAGATCGAGCTCAAGAGTCCCATCACTTCGAGCCTGCGTTCAATAGGCTTAAAGTTTAGCCCAAGGATTGAACCCTGAGAGGCCAATACTCGGGCTTATCGTCTACAAACATCGAATTTGTTTTCACAAATGGAGACAAAACAGAATTCAATAAGAAACGAAGATGAAGCAAAAAGGTTCTTTGTATTCGTAAAGAGATGATTTCAAAAGTACATTTACAATTCCCACGAGGAGCCCTTACACACAAAAAAAGAAAAAGAACCTAATCTACTTTCGGGGCTACATCTTTGGTAGTTGTATCTTCGGGGACTTCCTCCTCCTTGGGGACTTCATCTCCGTCTCCCTCACTCTCGGAGCCGCTGGCAGAATTCTCGTCGATGTAGAGCAGTGCAGCTGCCTTTTCTTCCAAAGTATTTACCTTCTCGATGTCGGCCGAGAGGTTGAATCCTCTAGCGTGCACCTCCTTGATAGTTTTTCTTTGGGATTCCAGCCTAGTATGGTTGATGGCATATGTTAGCTTGAGCTCGGTTGCGGTAGATATCTCCTGTGCCCGAGCGTTAACAGTAGCAACATCGGATCGATATGAGGACATGAATGCCTCAGCCTCGAACTTGGCTTTAGCAAATTCAGCGGCCGTTTTAGCTTGAAGCTCCTCAAATTTGCGGCTCTCCTCTTTTGCACTTCAAAGATGGTTCTCGACCGAGGCCAGGTTTTCATGAAGTGTGTACTTTTCTTAGGCAAGACGGTCCATATGTTGTCTCCACCCAAGGGTTTCGGCCTCTTTGGTTTGAGCTCCTCTCAAAGTTTCTCCACCAGGTCGGTCTTCTGCTGGAACTACAAAGTTAAGGGATTAGACACCAAAAGAAGTGAACAAGAATTAGGCCCACAAAAGCTATATTACCTGCTCGACGAGCTTGACCCGCTCCTGAGAAGCCTTCTCCAAACCAGCTCGAAGGACATTGATTTCCCCCCCTCTTTTAGCATAAAGAGCCTTGAGGTCGTCCATCTCTTACATGAGCTTCTTGATCTCAGCTTCACAACGGGCAAGTTCAGCCCGAGACTTGGAAAAAGCTTTATTAAAGAGCATAACGGCCTTATCACAAAGAAAGGGAGTCACAAAGACAAAAATCAAACTCTAAACATAATTGTTAAGGCAAAGTTTACCTGCTTGCAGAGCTTCTTAGCCTCCTCAAAGATGAACGAGACGTCAAGGTCGGGGATCTCTTCGATTCCAGCAAGGTACCCTCGAAAGATATCATTCTCCCTGTGGGATGTTCCCACATCAAGAGTCCTCATATCTTGGGCGTCCCGTATTTTCCCCTCAGAGAACACCGGGCCTGACGGAGAATCGCCCACATAGATTACCCCGAATGATTCAATCGGGGCATTCTCTCGCCTTTGAAGAACCTCAGGGTTGGGATTCATCAGCCAAGTGCCCTCCGGGATGAGACGCACTCTTGTCACTTTCCGGCTCAGGGACTTTGCTCGAGCTCCCCTCAGAGATCTCCTTGGCTCGAGATTGAACCGTATCAGCAGCCTTCGGTTCGACGGCCTTCGAAGCATCAGTTCTTCCCCTTTTCCGAGTTATTAACGGGTGGTCTTTATCTTCGCCCTCTGTTCCGTCTCCCTCCTCGTCCTCAGCACGAAGACGTTCGACGGTTTCGTGAGATAAAGCCACAGTATCGGCCTTAGGATTTCGAAGCTTGGTTTTCTTTGGCTTCGAGGAGTTCGCTGGCGACCCTTTCTTCCTTTTCTTGTCCTTGGCAGGTTTTGGGGATTCTTCCTCACCAGGTGGGAGCGGCCTCATTGAAACAACATCTCTGAGGCCTACAAAAAAGCAAAGATAAGTATTTCTCTAAGGAACTCAGATATGCAATATGAAAACTCACCGTGGTTTTTGTCCTCCCATCAAACTTTGGACAAATCACGCCAGTTGCGCTTGGCGTATGAGGAAGTGAAGGCCAGTTGCCAAACCCAGCCCGGGAGGTCCGCAACTGCATTTGGAAACCAAGCGACAACTGCATCATTATAAGGGGATTAATTTAAGAGAAATCGGGAATATCAAAGTGATAAATTGCCCTCGATAAGCCTGTAATTACATTTCATATTCCATTCCTCGGGGAATGGCTTCCTTTCAGCAGGAATCAAGTCGGAGGTCCTGATTCGGAAAAAACAGCTTATCCACCCTCGATCCTTGTCTTCATCGATGCTGGAGAAGAAAGGCTTCAAGGATCGGCGTTGAGCTTTATCAGGCCACCTCGATAGAGACAGGGGCTGTATAGCCTGATTAGATGGTCGAGGGTAAAATATATACCCTCGACCTTACTCGAGAAGTACCTTATCAAGTGGACGATTCACCAGAAGGAAGAATAAATTTGGCCAAGAGTCACTTAAGACTGTTGGCAAAAATCGAGAATCACTGGATCTAGGAGGGGCAGATAAGGGTCTACATGACCTAGGGTAAACGAGTAAGTATACACACTCAGGTACCCTGCTTTGTGAGTGGTAATATCATCTTCGGAGGAAGGGATCTCCACATCTTTATTTCCCCAATTACAGTCCATCTTCACTTAGTCAAGTTCAGATCTATTTATTAAATTGATATATCGAGACATAGGTTCACACCGACCCGGGACCGAAGCATGCCTGTCGATTTTAAAGTCGGAAGATGTTTCACAAGGCCCAGGAGTACACTCCTCAATACGAGGTGGTACCATCGTTTTTCTCTTAGATTGGCGTGATGACGAAGAGGCTTCTTTTTTCTATGGAATTGTCTTAGAAATTCTGGCCATTGTTATTATTGAGAAATTCAGAAGAAGAAAAGAAAGTTGGTAATGAAATGGGCACAAGAGAAATATAAACGCAGAGAGAATGGGAAAGTTAGGGTGTTGTGGAAAGTAAGTTTGCAAAGAGATGGGTTGAAGTATTTATAGAAATCGCCTATGCGTATTGAGGAAGCTAAACGACTGACCAATGGCCTTTCAAAAACTGGGCTAACGTGACCTTTCATGGATTTTAGTCACACCAATTGCTGACATCACGAGACTGACATCATGGTTAGGGCATCGAAGGGTCGAGAATCAAAATCGTTTCTTATCCTTTCATTCTAAGAAACGCAGGGACTATCTGTATACGGTCAAAATCATGCCCTGGTTTTGTAGGCTCGAGAAGTTACATCGAGGGAAGAAGCCTGGAAGAGGTTGAGGTCAAGCTCGAAGGCGGAACAAGAGGCTCGAGAGCCTGGGTGCTCGATGAGCATCGAAGCAAGACATGGTCGATGCCGAATAGTGCCGTTATGAGTTTGTTTCGGAAAGGACAAGATTCTCGCCACGTCCTCAAAGATCATGGCTCAAATTCCGGGATAGATTTGTACGAATTAGTACAAATCTGTACTAGGTGGTTATACAGTTATACCAATAAGATTCTTTACCAAAAATAGAAGTGTACCTTATTTAGGGTTTCACCTCCTATATAAAGGGGATCCCAATCATTTGTAAAAATCATCTAATCATTGGCAAAGAATATACTATCTTACTTTCTCGCTCATTGTTCTTCAGAATTGTTCTCTAGCTTTACTGTTGTTATTTTATTGTTCTTGCTTTATCACCCTTTACCCCTCGAGGTCATCGAGCTCGAGGTCCATACTGCCCGAGTAACACTGGTTTGGTTCATCAATTCTTCTCATTTATACTCTACATTACTTGCTTACTAATTGGTATTGGACTCGATCACATATCTTTAAAACCACAAGTCAATTTTAATTGTTACTTGTATTTTCGAGGTAAACAATGATATTATGTGATCAAACAAATTAGATCGCACAATATGATTTATATTTTCCGCGCATCGCGTGAGTACTATACTAATATGTCTTATTGCAAAAGTATGGGTATATTTTTGAGATTTAATATTTAAAAATGCTTTTCAATTTTCTCAGTTTGGTTGATATAAATATTAAATGTCTGAGAAAATATTTTTGCGAGAACATATTTTCCTTTGATTTTCAAAAATCACTTTCTTGAGAAACTTACGTATGGCATTTTTCAGATGCTGCGAAATAAATATGAAGTTGAGATCAATTTGACGAAACGACTAATTTGATTATTCAACCTTTGTAGTAAGTAAGTTGTTCTGGGATCCCACAATTGATTATTGTCTGTTTGACTAATTTCTTAGCCATTATTCTTTATCCAAAAAAATATTTTGGTATGAAGTTACTTTATTTAAGTCGAAAATTATTTTATTTTTATTTGAAAAATGACTTGCAAGATATTAACCTTAAGATTTACTTTAGGGAGAATTTTAATATTTTCTTTTTATTTACCCTACCAAACCACACCTCATATGTTAAAAACATAAGTTTTTAGGAAAAATTACGCGACACGTTAAAGATATACACTTTATTTATCATTTGTAGTTATACTTTCCGTAAATTTACTATTATAGTTATATTTAAATTTTATAGTAAATTCATGAGATGACTGATTAATTGTTTTAAACTGAAATTGGTAGCTTAGTTTGTTAAAGTATCTACTTAGTTAGCGAAGATCATGAGTTAGGCTTTCCGCAAGAGCATTTTATTTCTGCATTTAAGTATTCACTTTGGTTATATTTGTAGCGTGTCTGAATGCCCTTGTATAATTGATATAGTTACACGTTTGAATACAAGTGATGCAAGCTAGTAACAATTAAATAGTAACTACTAATGATAATTAGACAAAATATATTTATTAGACTCTAAACTATAGCATTTTATGAAAAATTCTCAAGTTTTTATTAGAATGTTAATCATTAGTTTCCTTTTCTTTTTATAGTGCTTGAAATGTCTCTTCATATGACTAATACATCAATAATCATAATAATATCGTAAGTTAATTTTTCTTCTATGTGAGAAGAACCAACATTTCAACTATATCATTCCACAATGTATTCGTATTTCAATGTGTTTGTCTCTAATAAATGTAGAAAGGAACTCATCAACTTACAAGATTCATCAATATTGTCTACGCATTTTGTTTACCTGTAAAATCGGATAAAAATTAAATTCACAGATGATTTTAAGGAGATGTGATATCACTTGGCACTAATTGATAAATATGATAATGAATGTTAGTAATTGATTGTAAAATAAAGCAAACCATTATAAAGTGAATCTTGGCCCTCGAGCTAGATCGCCCTCGAACCGACATAATTTATAGTTTAGAAATATAAACTGAACTGAAGAACAAGAAAGCTTAGAGAAATATGTTGTATTGCTTTGTTATGCGAGAATTAGATGATTACAAATGATTAGAACCCCCTTTATATAGTAGAGGAATTCTACTTATGGTACAATTCTAACTACAAAAGGAAATCCCATGATTGGCTCAATAACCGGTCTTGATTTGATATATGCCGAGATTTCCGCCACGATCCTTGTCCGATCACGGATATCTCAGCTTTCTGTTATTCGACTCAGCTGGCTTTCTTCAGTCTTGCTCGACGTCTATCCCGTTTGGTCTCGTCCTCAGCTGGTCTCGGTCTCAATTGACCCTCGAATTACGAGCTTGGTAATATATCTTCATCTTGCGATACGTCATAACCCAAGACTGATCCTCGGCCTATCATCCTGGTCTCGATTAATCATACAAAATCGCGCGAGCCCGGTTTTGACCGTATAGAGATAGTCCCCTTGTTTCTCAGAAATAAGATGATGAGAAACGACATGAATTTTTGAACTTCATTTTTTCGATCGATGACATCATTGGCTGACTTGATCATGACATAAGCAATGAAAAGTCCCGTCGGTTCAGTAATCAATGCATTAAATGCTTGTCAGACATTGGTCCGCCAATAGACGGCTCTGAATCATCGCCGTCAACCAATAAAATTCCGATTTTTTTCAACCTTTACAACCATTACCTTCTCTGTTTTTTCTCTCAAAAGACTCTTGCTTCTCACTTTTCTTACATTTCTAAATTCTAATCAACTTCTTCATTATCCATCTTTCACAAACGGCAAAGACATCCAAAATTGTGCCTCAAAAAGAGGCTTCGTCTTCATCGCACTCCGTCGGTGATACAATTGTGGCTGAGTCTCCCTTGAGGAATATGTTTCGACGGGGTGCCCGGTGGTCGCTGACTTTAAAGTAGAGAAGACCCCTTCGATACCAGGCCGATGCAAACTGATGACAATGTATATCAGCACCATCACTGAGGGCCTCCTTGATAAGGTTAAGGAGGACTACAGCTGGGTAAACAAGGACGTGATCGTTCCCTCCCCCGAGGAATCAATCACCACATATGTAGAGGGGTATTTAAGTGTTTACACTTACCCCTTTACATTCGGTCCTCTAGATGGCCTTTTGAAAAATGTACAATGTTACCTTGAGCCAGATTCACCCATCATTCTGGAGGATCATCGTTCTCCTTCGCTTCTTCTCCAGCAAAACCGAGGGTAACTCCTTTACCCTCGATCATCTGATGCGTTTATACAATCCACAAATTTATCGAGGGTTAATCAAGCTCTCGCGTCGGGCCAACCAAGTCTCCGTTCTCTAGTCTCGATGAAACCCGCGACCAAGCTGTATGGGCGGGTTTGCCTGAATAAGGACATCAGACTTGATCCTTGCCGAAGATATGACATTCCCGGAGAAGTGGAATTTTAATCGTAAGTATATTTGCCTTGAGTGTTTGTTTTTCCATTCCTATTTTCCCCAATCGTTGCTTATTTCTGTTTTGTTATTGCAGTTGTGGACCAAATGTCAGACCCGGTTCCAGGGTTAAGAAGATGGGTCAAAAGTCTAGTATCTCAAAGACCCTACTCCGAACGGGCTTGGATAGAGCTCTCCGAAGGTCATTGGGAGGCTTGTAACCATGGTAAGCCTTTGCTTTTAAATCGTTAACCCTTTTGGTCTTTCTTAAACTAACTTGCATTCCTTTTCTTCTCAGGTATCGGGAAGGACGTTCCGATGAGGCCTCCTTTTGATGATGAAGAAGTCCTCCCTCAATCACCAGCTCCAAACCCGGTTAAGGAGAAAATAAGAAAAATGGCCTTGAGTCTGTTGGGCTCGGAAAAGAAGAGGTCGGCAAGGAAAACTCGCAAGCCTAAGGAAATCGTCACTGACTTGTCCCTGTAATCGATCCGTCAGTTAATGGACGAGTCCGAAGACAAGGAGCAAGAAGAAGAAGATGTCGGGTTGATGACTCGCCTGCGGGTTATGGTATAGAAGTCCTCCAAACCAGAGGCAACCAATAAAGGGACTTTAGTCGAGGCCCCCGAACAAGAAGACACTCCGTCTCCGGTGAATATGGGGAAATAGAGCCCCAAAGAATGATCCCCCAAGCATCAGGAGAGGCTCCTGGGGTTGAACCTGGGGTGGTCGATATTTCGGACTCCCCCCAGGTTTCCGATGCCATGATCCAGGAGGCAAACATGTTAGAGGGGCAACGGGTAGATCTCTATAGCTTCTTTAACGGGGTCGAGGGAGCTACTTCAGAAAAGATTCCTAGTTTTGGCGATCTATCAGTCCCGAGGAAGATATCATCGCTGGGGGCAACTAGGTCTCCGCCAAGTTCGAAGCTGGTAGATCAATTTCCAGCTCCAAGTGCCAATCCCGATCGCAAACGGTACTTGGTGTTGACCGTCCCTGAGGATGCTCGGGTTTTCTCCCCCCCTTGGTCGGGATTACCAGATATTTGAAGGTCCTGGTGACCGAAGAAGACCAGGTGGTGATGAATGTCGTGGGGGCCGCTTGCGTGATCAACGAGGCCCAACATGCACTGAATCGGGTAACCTTCGGACTCTATTTTGCATTCTTTTTGTACTTGTAGATTTTTCCTAACACTTCTTACTTTCCTTGTGTAGGCTTCGGTGTTGCACCATGAAGCCTTTATCAGAGTCCGAGAGGAGCATAAGGCCAAAATTCGGATCCTTAGTGAGAAGAACGATACTTACCGACTCCTGAGTGAAAGACTCCAGGCCGACCTGGTCGTAGTTCGGGAGGAGCTTACCGACATGGATGAACAGATATTTCGAATGCTCCATGATAGTGATGATGAGTCAGAGATAACAACTAACAATCCAATTTTGCATATTCGACAAAGGCTCGAGCAAATCGACCAGCTTAGCAAGAATGTGGATGACGTTCGGCCAAGGCCGATGTCTTTAAAGGGAGCATGGACGTTTTGGCCGCTATGAAGGATGATGTTCAGGCCCAGTTGGAGTCAACTGAGACTCAGCTTCGAGCTGAAAAAGAGAAGAACTCGGTGCTAACCGAGAGGATCAAGGAACTCCAATCTCAGCTAGATTCGATTAACAACAAACTCACGGAGGCCGAATCCGAGGTGGTCAAAGCCGGCATCCAAGAATATGAGAATGTGGCCCAGCTCAAAGCTGATGTCGAGGCCATCGAGACCAAAGGTAGGATCATGATTGACCACATGAAGTGGCAATCCTGGAAGGAGGCCTTAGAAGATGCTCAATCCCAAGACTTCAATATCGCGACCGAGGTTGATAACGCCCGAGTAGAAGAACAATGGGCTCGGAGGTTGGACTTCCCCGAGTGACTCTAACGAGCAATAAGGAGAAGATCTCGAGGATGAGGACATTGTTTCCGACGAAGAACAAGCCCTACAGGCCTTAGAATTTTTTTTTAATTTTTTTTTTTTTTGCTTTCTTCTTCTGTATTTACTTTGTTTTGGGGGCCACTTTCGGGCCGTTTGTAAAGGATTTCGATTCGGCTATGCTACCTTTGTAAATGATTTTTTGACATACGTAAAAAAATTCTTTCTTTCTGCCTTGTGAAATTTTGCTTCTTTTCTGCCTAATGAAATTGTATCCTAAGGCTCGAAGTCTAGGCAGTTCGATCATACTGAACTAGTATGGCTTTTAAGATCAAAATAGTGCTTTCTTAAACTCGAAGTAAGGTAACCCTTAGGTTTTTATTTGCGTGAGGGCGGTCTCTCAAACTCAAAGCAAAACAATAGCCCTTAGGCTTTTGTATTAGGCCGATATGGCCTTTATAAAAAGAAATGTTTATGGCTTTCTTCCCCTTTTCGGCTTGGAAAAGTTTTTCATCATTTGTATTTGTAAGATTTGTAATGCCTTAGCCTGAAATGATGGAGTGTTCGAGAGTTCGAACAACATTTGTACTATTAGAGTTTTCAAGGCTTGATATTATCTAAGCCTTTTTAATCGATTTATGAAAAAATTTGAAGGCCTATTTTATTACGAAATTCGGACGTCTCCGAACCGTGCTAATTTGGACGTAGCCTCTTTAATTCGGTACTCGCCTCTTGGGATTATTTTTTCATTTCACTTCGAACTTGTCCGAAGTGTCAATCCCCGAGCGGGGTGGTCGTGGCCTATAAAAATCAAGGGTTGCCTTTAAGGTCTTATGATCTCAAAGTTTTAATAATTCAATCTCGTCTATATTTTGGACGGCAATCCCCGAGCGTGGAGGTAATTATCTGAACTCCAGTTATGATCGGCCCTTAGGCCTGCTTACACAATAGACCGAGAATATAAAATTGTTAAGTACAAATTTTTTCTAAGGCAGGAGATAAAGGCAAAGAAAAATACTTCTCTTTATAAATGATCATACATGTTTACATGTTTAGTGTCAGGACTCGAGCAACCTATACAGGCACGGTTCACTTGACCGTTTGGCCCTTAGAAAATTTTCCTATCGAGACCCTGCTGCCATGAAGTAATTTCCTCGCAACAAAGTTGACATTCGAGGGAAATGCCCCCAGTATTCAAGGTCGATTGTAAAGAAGCCCAGGATACTGTTGAATTATTCTAAGTTAGCACGATCAATGTTGCCTCGTTAAAAACCTCGCCGGAAAACCCATTTAGGAAAAAATCGATCTAAGGGAAAAAAAAAGTGCAACGCGTGCTTTCAAACCTAAAAACTTCGTGTTGAAGATTCCATAACTGTTCTTGATCGAACACCTATGATGGTTAGTTTAAAATATAAATGAAAGTGGAAGGGTCATACCTTAGCAGTAGTATCATTTTAGGAGCGATACGTTCCAATTACTCGGTAATTATTCGCCGTTCATCGTGCCGAGCTTGTAGGATCCTTTTTCGATGATTTTGAGGACCTGATACGGTCCCTCCCAATTTGGACCCAGTTTCCCTTCATTAGAATTTCGGGTGTTGAGGGTGACTTTTCTTAGCACTAAATCCCCGATGTTAAAATGTTGAAGATTGGCTCTTCGATTGTAGTACCTTTCGATCTGCTATTTTTGTGCGGCTTAGCGTCTTTTGTCCAACAATTATAGGCTCGTGTTCATGGCCTCGTGATTCGATTCCTTTGTTGCATATCGGAAACTCAGGCTAGGCTCTCCAACCTCGACCGAGATAAGAGCTTTGGCGCCATAGACTAACGAGAATGGTGTTGCTCCCGTACTAGACTTCGACATTGGCGGTATGCCCAAAGAACCTCGGGCGGTATCTCTCTCCACTTTCCTTTGGCGTCGGACAACCTCTTCTTAAGATATTGCATAATGGTTTTGTTTTCGGCTTGTCCGTTCCCGCTGAGATGATAAGGTGTCACTAAAATTCTTTAGATCTTGTGATCCTCGAGAAATTTAGTTACTTTACTACTGATGAATTGCTTTCCATTATCACATATTGTAACGGCCCAGCCGGTTGTTTTGAATATTTGGACCCCGTTCTCCTAAATAAGACTTCTCGTAGCGGCTTTCAGTGATTCATGACTTGCGGGGACGAGTGGTTTGGGATTCGGAAGTGTATAGAGTAAGATAGGAACACTTGGTTCCTTAAGATTGGCTTTTAAGGCCAAGTTTGACTTCGGTCAACATTCATAGTAAACAATCTCGAAATCGAGTTTCGCAGACTCCAGTAGCTTCATATGATGATTTCGGACTTGCGCGTATGTCCGTAATGGGTTTTGGATGACCTGGGAGCGTTTCGACGCCAAATAGCGAAATAGAGTTTCCTTAAAGTCATAACTTGGTTTGGAACGTGTTTTTGACTTATCGAGGTCCGAATAAAATTCCGAGACAGGGAATAGTTCCGTTATGTCATTTATGACTTGCTTGCAAAATTTGGTGTCATTCCGAGAAGTATAGGTCGGTTCAGTGCATTGAAAATGAATTCAAGAACTTGAAATTTCTTAAGTTTGATTCTAGGGGTTTTGAGGAGTGATTTTGAGTTTTATCGTGGTTTTGGGTGTTCCGAAGGCTTGAGCAAGTCCGTGATATGATTTAGGACTTGTTGGTATAATTGCATGGGGGTTCGGGTGGGCCCAGGTGCCTCCCGGACACCAAACAGGGCCAAAAACCAGCAGTCTCAGCTGTTGGTGCACCAGGTCTGGTGTGAGCGCAGGTGCGACTCCCAGGGGAAAATCCTACCATCTCAGGTGCAGACCCTTCTCCGCAGGAGCGGGTCCGCTGGTGCGAAAAACCAACCGCAGGTGCGATCCCCAGGATTCTTGCCAAAATCCGCAGGTGCGACCAATGGCTTGCAGGTGTGGGACGGCAGGTGTGGTCCCTGAGCCGCAGGTGCGAAGTCGATGAAGGCAGTGAGCCGATTTAAGTCGGGGCTTAACCATTTTTCACCACTTTCTTCTCCTCCATTTTCGATTTTGAGAGCTTTCCAGAGGGTGTTCGGCCTAGCTACAAAAAGGTAAGTAATTTCCATTTAAATGTTAGATTATTACACTAAATCTTAGGTAGATTATTACACCTAATTAGTGGAAATCAAAGGGGTTAGGGTGAAAACCTAGGGTTGATGAATTTTTGGAAATTTCAGCACTTTTCTACCATGAAATCATATAAAAATTATATATTAATGACCCTTAGGCTATGGGTGAGTATTTTCTTCGAAAATTTCCGGAATCCGAGCATGTGGGCCCGAGGGTGTGTTTTGGGATATCTTCAAGAAAGATGAATTGGCTAAGCTAGTAAGAGAATTTCATACTTTTGAGTGTATATTGACGTATTTATATAATATTTGACTAGTTTCGAGTCCTCGGGTGTAGATTTTGGAGGTTCGGACGCGTTCTTGACCCGGGAAGTAGGTTCTACGCAAGATGAGTCTCCTTTCTAACCTTGTAAGAGGGAATTGTCCCCATAGGTAATTATAAATGATTGAATTATCCTTATTTGCGGGGGCTACGCACGCACGAAGTGACGAGAGTCCGTGCGTAGCTACTACTATGTTATGTCGGGTAGTCTTTAGGACTCACAAGCATGCTTATATGCCTTACTTGTATCCCTGCATGTATTTCTAGTCGATTATTATCCTTGAAACTAGCATGAGAAAATAAAAGGTTATATTAAATCTTGTTGTTGCCATGATTCGTGTTCTCCAAGTGTGAACTCTATATTTCCTGAAATTTCCTGATAAACTCTGTGTATGTATACGAGCACCAGTGTCGCATGTATGATCCGTGAGCGGGGTATATATTATGTCAACCGCGTCACACAATCGATTCGCGAGCGGGCTAATAGATGAATCTATGGTTCGAGTCGTTCGACCCTTCGGCAGTGCACATTTAAATTTGGCGTCGCTTCGGCCGTACGCCTCGGCATACTATATGCTATGTATTTTACTGAGAGTCATATTAATATTGTCAAATGAATTGTTCTATGTGGTAGGGGGTTTTGGACTTGTATTATTGTTGTTATTTGACACTTGCGGTAGGTGGTAATTCATATACTTGATATTCCATGTCTACTTGATTTACATAATTGCTAATCCTGATTAAGCCTGTTTAATTATATTATTGCTAATGACCCTAGTGAGTAATACGTCTACCTCTTGTCATTACTTCTTCGAGTTTAGATGGGATACTCACTGGGTACATATTCGTTTATATGTACTCATGCTACGCTTGTGTACTTAATTATACAGGTTTTGAGGCTAGTGCATCTGGTTATCATACCGGACCGCGATCTTGAGAGTACTTACTGGGCTAGACTACACGGTGAGCTGCTCTTCCCGGCGTTCCTCAACAGCACTGTGGAGTTTCTATTATTTTTGGATATTTTGTCTACCCCTTTCAGACAATTGTATATTATTTTGTCTACTTGTATATTCCACTAGTCGCCTGTGGACTTGTGACACTAGGTCTTGGCACGCGTAGTTGGTTTTCTAATATTTTTGGCTATACTACATATATTGGCAAACGATCTTTTGAGTTCATTTAATCAAAGTGCATCACTTGATTGTTTTCTTTAAATGATTTCTTAATCTAAAATTCGTCAAGCACCTAAATATTTAAATAAGTAAAGTAATCTCACTAGTAATTGATGTTGGCTTGCCCGACTCCGGTGTTGGGCGCCATCACGACCTGAGTTGGAATTTGGTCGTGACACATACGATCTCGGCAGGCATCCTGAATCAATATATAATGTGGTCCCAAATGAAGTCTATGACTTCCTTTTCTCTGACTTTCTCGAAAGCTTGTGCTTCAACCACTTAGAAAAATAACCAGTCATCAATAAAATAAACTGAGCTTTACCTGGGGCCAATGGGAGAGGGACAACAATGTCCGTTCTCCATTTCATGAATGGCTATGGGGATAAGACTGAGTGGAGCTGCTCTCCGGGCTGGTGAATCATTGGCGCATACCTTTGAATTTTGTCGCACTTTCGAACGAACTCCTTTGAATCTTTCTCCAAGTCAATCCCATAATACCCTGCTCTGATTACTTTGTGGACCAACGACTCGGCACCATAATGATTTCCACAAGTACCCTCATGAATTTCCCGATAGGACATATTTGGTTCCCGGTCCCAAACATATTTCCAATGGTCCGTCGAGCATCCTCCTAAACAATTTTCCGTCTTTGGATAAAGTGAACTGTGTTTCCTTCGTACGTAGACCTCTCGATTTCTTTGGATATGATGGGCGTTTCCCATTCTTTAAGTACTTTTTGTACTTGTTTCTCCAGTCCCAGGTCAAACTTGTGGAGTTTATTTTGGCGTGGCCTTCTTCGATCACCAACCTCATGAGTTGTACGATAGTCCTCGAGTTGAGTTCGCCGTCTTCGACCGATGACCCTAAGTTTTCAAGAGCATCGACGTCATTGTTCTGTTCTCGAGGTACATGTTGTAAGGTCCATTCTTTAAATCGATGTAGAGTTGCATGTAGTTTATCCAAGTACCTTTGCATTCGATCTTCTTGGACTTCGAAAGTCCTGTTAACTTGGTTTACCACGAGGAGGGAATCACATTTGGCCTCAATGACCTCTACTCCCAAGCTTTTAGCCAACTCGAGGCCTTAAATCATGGCCTCATACTCGGCCTTATTGTTAGTTAATTTTGAAGTCCTGATAGATTGTCTAATAATATTACTTGTGGGTGGTTTTAGAACGATACCCAGCCCAGACCCCTTAGCGTTCGAATTGTCGTCCGTGAAATGGGTCCACACTCTCGATGATGTACCAGATTTTAATAACAAGTCTCTTTTGACCTCGGGTACGAGGGCTGGCATGAATTCGGCCACGAAGTTTTCCAAGATTTGAGACTTGATGGCCGTTCGGGATCGATACTCGATATTGTACCCACTGATCTCAACGACCCATTTGGCCAATCGAACCGAAAGATTGGGTTTGTGCAAAATATTGCAAAGAGGATAGGTAGTTACAACACATATTGGATGACATTGGAAGTACGGTTTTAATTTCCTACAGGCTCTTATTAAAGCAAGCGCTAATTTTTCTAAGTGTGGATATTTGGTTTCGGCCTCACCCAAGGTCCGACTAACATAATAAATAGGGAATTGCGTACTTTGTTCTTCTCGAACTAGGACTCCACTTACCGCTATTTTCGACACTGCCAGGTACAAGTAGAGTTGCTCGTCCGCTTTCGAGGTGTGAAGTAGTAGCGGGCTCGATAAGTATCATTTTAGTTCCTCCGAGGCATGTTGGCATTCCGGATTCCATGCAAAGCTACTCTTCTTATTAAGCAGCGAGAAGAATAGGTGACTCCTATCGGAGGACCTCGAAATGAATCGCCCTAGGACGGCTATGCGCCCCGTTATCCTTCGTACGACCTTGGCATTATCTATGACCGTGATATCCTCGATATCTTTGATTTTTTCGGGGTTGATCTCGATCCCCCGATTAGATACCATGAAGTCAAGGAACTTGCCCGAGCCAACCCCAAATGCACACTTTTCTGGATTGAGCTTCATATTGTAGTTTCTTAGTATATCGAAAGTCTCCTGCAAATGTTTTAAATGGCCCTCTGCTCGCAAGGACTTAACTAACATGTCATCAATATAAACTTTCATAGATTTTCCTATTTATTCTTCGAACATTCAATTTACTAGGCGTTGATAAGTTCCAGCGGCATTTTTTAGTCCAGACGACATTACATTATAATAGTATGTGCCGTATTTAGTGATAAACAAAGTCTTTTCCTGATCCTCTGGGTTCATCTGTATTTGGTTGTACCCGGAGTAGGCATCGAGAAAACTGATAATCTCATGGCCAACCGTGTCGGTAAAGGAAAAGAATCCTTAGAGCACATTTTGTTCAAGTCTTTATAATCTACGCACATTCTAAGTTTATTTCCCTTCTTACGGACTACCACTACGTTTGCTAACCATTCGGGATATTTTACTTCCCGAAGGGACCCTATTTTGAGAAGTTTGGTTACCTCGTCCATGATAAATGCATGCTTAACCTCGGACTGGGCCCTTCTTTTTTGCTTTACTGGACGAAACTTCAGGTCCAGGCTTAGTCGATGGGTAGTGATGTTCGGTGGGATCCCTGTCATATCGAGATGAGACCAAGAAAAATAATCCATGTTATCTAAAATAAATTGAATAAGTTTTTTCCTGAGCTCGGGAGTTAACCTCGTGCCCAGGTATACCTTTCGTTCGGGTAGATACTCGATCAATATTTGTTCCAACTCTTCAACCGTCGATTTTGTGGCGTTAGAGTCATCAGGAATTATGAAAGATCGGGGGATCCAATACTCATCATCCTTGTATGTTCCCTGCTTCTCCAATTGGGTTGAGGCTGGTATCTGTGGTTGCTATTTGGCCTCTTGTTTTCCTTTCGAATCTGATCCCTTTGCTGATGAGAGTGCCGAGATCAGTATCACTTCGTCGACTGCTAACATTTCTTTGGCGGCGGGCTGCTCCCCATAGACCGTTTTGATTTCCTCTAGTATCGGGAACTTTAGAACCTGGCGAATGGTCGAGTGTACTGCCCACATGTTATGGATTCATGGCCTTCCGAACAGAGCGTTATACCTCATGTTACCCTCGATCACATGGAACTTCGTTTCTTGGATGGTCCCGACCACGTTCACTGGCAAATGAGTACCATGATATTTGCATATTTGATTAGGGTTTCTCTGGGCTGGATCATTCTTTAGGGGTTAGGTCCACCTAGTGTCTTTGATCCGTTCGATGGCCGATACAATAGCTGATGCATTAACGTTGAAGTGTTATTCTGATAGTCGTGGTGCTTCCGTGGGATCGACATTTCTATCGAAACCACCCTTACCCATGAGCTCTCGGGTGCTCTGTCCTCGATCATTTCTTCGATCACTTCGAACAGAGTTGCGTCCAGGATCGATGTTTCTCCAATCTCCATCGTTTGGTTGATACCAATCTCTGTTCGATCGTGGTTCTCTGTCGATATCCCTTTGATTTTTGCCGATGGGCCTGTTTGGATAAACGAACTCGAAAGGAGTTCCCAACTGATCATCCTCGACTCTGATTTTTGACTGGTACCGATTGTGCACGTCGGGCCAAGTTACAACGGGGTATTCGATCAAGTTCTGCTTTAACTGTTGTGAGGCCACCGAACTTTGTACGTTCAACCCAGGGGCAGGTCCATACATTCCATCTAGAACTGAGATACAAACTCTTTGAGCATTTCATTATCTTTCTGCTTCACTTTGAAGAGGTCCGACTTCATAGTCTCGACCTTTATGGCTCCGACGTGTGCTTTGACGAAGGAATCTGCGAGCATGGCGAAAGAATCAAGGGAGTTGGGCGGCAAATTATGGTACCATATCATCGCCCCCTTCGATAAAGTTTCTCCGAACTTCTTCAGCATAACGGACTCAATCTCATCGTCCTCTAAATCGTTCTCTTTTATTGCACACGTGTAAGAAGTGACATGTTCATTGGGGTCGGTAGTTCCATTATACTTGGGGATTTCTGGCATGCAGAATTTCTCTAGAATGGGTTTAGGAGCCGCGTCGGGGGGGGGGGGGGGGGGGGGGGGAGGCTTTTGTACGAACTTCTTTGAATCCAAACCCTTCAAAATCGGTGGTGCCCCCAGGATTTGATCAACTCGGGAGTTATACGTTTCCATTTTTTTGTCATTTGCTTCAATCTTCTTCTCCCCTGATTCAATTTACCTCGTGAGCTCCTCTAGCATTTTCAAAATAGCGGGGTCAGTCCTCAATTCATTCACGTTTGGCCTCTCTGGAACTGGTTCGGCCCTGTGAACAACTTTTAGTGAGGGCTCGGGTTCGGCCTTACTCTATGCGTGGTTATGATTTTGGAGTTGCGTTATGGCAGCTTGTTGAGCCTGCAACAAGGCTGACTCCGCTGCCTTCGCCGCCCTGTGTATTCTGAGCGGCTGATCGAACATCTCTGCGGATGCTATTTTCGGGGTCGACGCCCAGATTCACATTCAGGGCAAAATGGGAACTGACGTCGAGGGGGTCTGCAGTCGATACTCCCTCGAGGTCAGCCTGAGGTGCTTCAATCCCTAGGGCGGCTATATTGTCGTTTTCCCCATGAAAACCAAGGTCATTGTCAGCGTGTGTGGGTATTGTTTGAGATTCCACATGTTGATCCTGAAATCAAAAACACTTATGAGAACAAGCGTAAACCAGTGTGTGTTATAAGAATTGGTAGCAGACAATCACTATTATCCTTAGCCCCACGGTGGACGCCAAACTGTTTATCCGTAAAATTAGATAACAATTAAATTTATAAGTGATTTTAAGGATACGCGATTTCACTTGGCACCAATTGATAAATATGATAATGAATGTAAGTAATTGATTGTAAAATAAAGCAAAACAGTATAAAGTGAAACTTGGCCCTCGAGTTAGATGGCCCTCGAACCGACATAATTTATAGTTAAGAAATATAAAATGAACTGAAGAACAAGAGAGCTTAGAAAATATATTGTATTGCTTTGTTATGCGAGAATTAGATAATTACAAATGATTAGACTCCCCTTTATATATTAGAGGAATTCTACTTATGGTACAATTATAACTACAGAAGGAAATCCCATGATTGGCTCAATAACCGGTCTTGGTTTGATATGTGCCGAGATTCCCGTCACGATCCTTGCCCGATCATGGATATCTCGGCTTTCCGTTATTCGACTCAGCTGGCTTTCTTCAGTCTTGCTCGACGTCTATCCCCTTTGGTCTCGTCCTCGGCTGGTCTCGGTCTTAACTGGCTCTCGAATTACGAGCTTGGTAATATATCTTCATCTCGCGATACGTCATAACCCGAGACTGATCCTCGGCTTACCATCCTGGTCTCAGTTATCATACAAAATCAAGCGAGCCCGATTTCGACCGTATACACATTTATTTTAATGGCGTACTCATTATTAACTTAATAGATCCCTGTAATATCTTTCCTTTTTCTTTCTTCCTCCAAATAAAACTAACGACAAAAAAGAGAGAACAAAAATCCAGCTAATCCTTTTATCCCACCAACAAAGAATTTTATATAAAACATATCTGTGTAAGCACGGTATATGACCAATCACATAGCCATTTGAAAATTTGTTCTCTGCCTGTCCCAATTTATTTGTCATACTTTTATTTTAATTTATCCTCAAAAAATATTATAGTAACTATTAATTTAAAAATTATTTAATTTTAAACCTTTTATTTTACTTTTAATAAAATAATTTAATATCACACAAATTTTTGTAGCTTATTTCAGAACACACGTTTTAAAAATATTTCTTCATTTTTGTCCTATAAGTATGAATTATAGGATAAAAACGAGAAACAATTCAGGCAATTTCATACATCGTTTTTCGCGCCAAAATTGTCCTAAAGGGTAAATTCATGTTTAGGGTGAACTAGATTCCCTGATTTCTGCTCATACGTCTATCAACCATGGTTTCAACTAGAAGATCCCAGAGCTGTAACCATTTTGAAGAACAAACCCTACGTGCTTGTGGCGTTTTCCACCATCTTATCTCACTCCTACAACAGCCACAGGTGCTTTTACTTTCTTAATATTTTCTCTTCAATTTCTTAATTAATTTCTGCTTGGAGGTTTTTTTTTTTGTTTTTTGTTAGTATGTTTCCCTTTTACTTCTTTTGGGGGCGGGGTGGGGTAGGCATCTGGAAGAGTGTGTGTGTGTAAGGGGGGGGGGGTGATCAAAGGTTGTTACTTATTTATTTAGCTAATTCGAAGCTTGCCCATGTTGGTAATTTTTTCTTTGATGAAACTGTTTATTTTTCTCTATTTTTTGTTTTGTTTCGGTTTTATTTCTTGATTTGCCACTAATTTCTGCTTGGAGGGTTGTTTATTTGTTTTTTGTTATATTTCCCTGTTGCTTCT